>PVJD01003892.1:0-92247 GCA_004026545.1 Mormoops blainvillei
ATAAGCCAATAATAAAAGAGAAGTAGGATAATGAGTCACCCTCAGATACTTGTTCCACTAAAATGTGGGAACAACCAGGGTAGTTGGGCTGTGAAGTCATTTTTTCCAATCAAGTAGATCATGGTCCAAAATAGATTATGCCTTTGGGTGTGGTTCAAACAAGTTTTAAGAAACTCGATCCTGCCTGGCTGGTGTAGCTCAGTGGATTGAGTGCTGGCCTGTGAACTGAAAGGCTGCCAGTTAGATTCCCCATCAGGGCACATGCCTGGGTTGTGGGCCAGGTCCCCAGTTGGGGACATGCGAGAGGCAACGCATGTTTCTCTCACATCGATGTTTAAAAAAAGAAAAAGTGATATAAATATGACCAGCATAGCCTATCCTTTAAAAGAAAACAAAGAAAGAAACTTGATCCTAAAAATAATGAAGTAAAAGAACGCTGCTATAGCTAAAGATGAAGGTGGGGGCCCAAGGATAGCCTTTCTTCAGGGAGAGAGAAGTTTGAGGATGTTTATAAGCTTAGGAGACCACCTTCATCAGGCAAGGTGCTGAAAATGCAGGGAAAGGAAGAATAAAAGGTGGAGCAAGATTTCCAAAGGTGGGTCAGAAAGATACCAAATGTCCAGGAGAAATAGAAACGTTAGTATAAAATCTATGATGACACAAAATAATCATGAACTACTCAGCATGATAATGTAGAACAAGGTGCAAGTGAAATGTTGCGGATTTTGTTACAGTGTGACAATGTTCATTATTACTGCCAATGGATCCTTGGTAAAATCTAGCCCCACACAGAACTCTAAATTTTAACCTGGATCTACCAATGAACAGTTTTAAGATGTCCAATAAAATTTTCCTGTTTGGTTTTTGTCATATTCAAGTAATATATCTCCTCTCCTCTCCTCTCCTCTCCTCCCCTCCCCTCCCCTCCCTTCCCCTTCCCTCTCCTCTTTTCTCTCTCTCTCTCTGTCTTTACAGATTGGACTCCTTCTTATTCTGAGCCAATGTATATCCCGACAGGCCTAGAGAAGGAACCTCTTTATCCAAACTCTAATGAAGATACAGTGGTTTATCTAGCCGAAGATGGTAGGTACATATGAAACATGTTGCTATAAAATGTACTTTGGTACCTGGGTTAATCTCTTACTTATACAAGTATTTGTTTTGCTGTTTATAGTGGAAATTACACATTATCAGGAAATCCCTGTCCCTAGAAAGATGTTTGGTTACATATTGATCCAAATGTTGATTTAGTGCTATTTATATTCTTGAAGATGTATTTTAGCTTATGAAAAATTACTTTAAGCAGCAGCCCTGGTCAAACTAAAGTAGTGGTTCAGTTGGTTGGAGCATCATGTCATACACCAAAAGGTTGCAGGTTTGATCCTTGGTCAGGGCACATGCCTGGGCTGCGGGTTCATTTCCGAGTCGGGGCATGTACAGGAGACAACCGATGGATGTTTCTCTCTCACATCAATGTTTCTCACTTTCTCTTTCTCCCTTCCTTCTTCTCTCTCTTTAAAAATAAATAAATAACATCTCTAAAAAAATTGAATTACTTGACGTAAGTCAGTCAGGGTCTTGTCAGGAATTGGATGACATACTTGGAGTAATTTTAAAAGTTCAATGAAAATATAAAAGGGTAGACAGAGTCCAGGGACACTAACAAGGGATGGCGAAGCAACATAAGACTGTCAACAGATCAGAACCATTATGTTTCTTTGGCCTGAAAGGGCAAAATGACAGATAGTTTTTAGACTTGTAGCTATAGGAGAGGGAAGTCCCCAAACAGTTGGATATCTAGAATTCTGGTTGACATTTTTTTTCAAAGATTCACTTTTTTAAAAGGTATTGTTCCAATGTCTTGTGACATCTGTTCTCTTTAATAAAAAGTCAGCCATAATTTGTATCATGGTACCCTATACTGTATATGATGTATTTTTTTCCTCTCTGGCTGCTTTCAGCAAATCTATACTTTGCCTAGATTTGGTTATCTTTATATTTATTTCGCTTGGGGTTTGCTGATCTTGGACCCACAGGTTAATCAACTTGTGGCTCAGTGGATTGAGTGCTGGCCTGTGGGGGAACTTTTTTCCCCCAACTTGAGAAATTTTCAACCATTATATTTTCACATATTTTCCCATCCTAGTCTTTCTCTCTATCCTTTGGAATTCTAATTACACATATGTTGGATTTTTAGCTATATCCCACATGTCCCTTAATTTTTGTTTGTTTTTTGTCCTCCTCTGTCCTTGAGTTTTTAATTGTTTTTAAGTTCGTGGAGTATTTCTTCTGCAAATTTCAATATTTCTTTTAATCCCATCTAGTAAATCTTTCATTTCAGTTATTGCACTTTTTATTTCTAGAATTTCTGGCTGGTTCTTTTTATAGTTTCCATTTCTTTTTTCGAGATTAATCTGTTTGTTCACTACCTCTATCTTTTCCTTTAAGTCTTTTAACATATACTCAAAATTTTCTGTAAATCTTATCTGAATTACCTTGGGGTCTGTTGAGTGTGTGTGTGTGTGTGTGTGTGTGTGTGTGTGTGTATGTGTTTCAGCATGGATCACATTTTTCTGATTCATGCTTCTCTTCATTGCTTAATAATTTTTTAATCATATGCACAACATTGTGAAAGATATGTTGTAGGAGTCTATCATATTCTTTTTGAAATTTAAGTTGAATTTTGTTTTGGTAGGCAGCTAAATTTCTGGTAGATAATTTTGTTTCTTTTGGGCTTGATTTTATTTTTTACATAGGGCAGATTTATTTTCATTTTATCCTTTACTCTTAGATGTGATTCTTATGCCTAATGTTCAGCCTTTCTGGAGTCACAATTAAATGTCTGAGGTGCTTAATGAAATCTTTCTGCTCTGGATACGTTGAACTTCCAGTATATTCTAAAACTGTATATCCACTATTATCTCATCCCCACAGTAACGCTCTTTCCTATCTTGCTTAGTCTTGTCCTGTGCTTGTACAGCCAAGCCCTCCGCAACGAACTGGGGAAACAGCATACAGACGGTTGAAGCCCTTCCTCTATGTAGCTTTCTTCTCTCTGGTGCCCTGCCTCACAGATCTCAGCAGCCCCAAGGAATAACCTTGCCGCCTCAGTCCCGCAAGAATGTTACGCTATTCTCTTTTTTCCTTTTAATCCTCAAGGATATGTTTATTGATTTTAGAGAGAGAAGAAGGGAGAGAGTGAAACATCAGTGTGAGAGAGAAACATCAATTGGTGGCCTCCTGTATGCACCCCGACCAGGGTCAAACCCACAGCCTAGGTATGTGTCCTAACCAGAATCAAACCTGCAACCTTTTGGTGTAAGAGGTGATGCTCTAATCAACTTAGCCTCCCTGCCAGGGCCTGTTATACTATTCTTAAGTAATCAGAAAGAACTCACAGGAAGAAAGCCAGGGTTAAATGCAGGGCTTACTTCATGTATTTATCTTCTTTTAAGAATCCAATATTGTTCTCATTGGTCTTGTCTAAATATATATAAAAAAGGTAGCTTATATTTTTTGTGCAGTTTTATAGTCATGTATAGTGAAAGGTCAAGTTTAGAACCAATTATTTCATAATAACCAGAAGCAGAATGAGCATTTTTCATGTGAATAATATATGAATTTATTTTATACATTGCTTTTCTAGTCTAAGTGCTCTTAGATTTTCTGACTTCAACATAAATCTGTATGTTAGTATGAAATTACTTTACAAATTAAAATTCTTAGTGACACTTCACTTGTACTGTAGTTCGAACCCTATGCAGAGCAGCCTATTCTTTAGACATGGCTTGATATCTTTATGACCTATTTCTCTCATCAGCTTGCAAAGAACCCTGTTTTGTGTACTCCCGAGTTGGGGGCAGCCGACCACCCTTGAAGCAGCCTGTGGGTAGTTGTGACAACACTTTGATGTTTGAAGCAAGGTTTGAGAGCGGTAATCTACAGAAGGTAGTCAAAGTGTAGGTTTTAATTATGTTTATTTGAGGAGTGAGGCCATCAACTATATATTATTTTCTGTATTGGTACATTAAACTTTTAGTATCCAACACTGAACTGTATGTAATTCCTGGAAGTACACACTGCTTCTCACAGTTTTTAATAGAATAGTTCTTGGGATGATTGTTCTGTAAAATATGCTTAGAAGCATGTGTGCTAACCTAGGGCATTTTTAAAAACAATTCTATTATGGCCCTGACAGTGTGGCTCAGTTGACTGGGTGTCGTTCCACAAAGCGAAAGGCCATCAGTTTGTTTCCCGGTCAGGGCACATACCTGATTGCGGTTTCGGTCCCCAGTCAGGGAGTGTACAAGAGGCAACCAACCGATGTTTCTTTCTCACGTGGATGTTTCTGTCCTTCTCTTTCTCCCTCCCTTCCACTCTCTCTAAAAAGGAATAGATTTTTTTAATTCTATTATGAAAATGTTTAAACGCGTGTTATACTTAAGTACAGAGGATAATGAAATTCTACATTAACTATCATATACCCATCACCTAGATTCAATAGCTGTCAAGGTTTTGCACATTCATTTCACCTCTTTCCTAGGTCAGTTTATAACTACACAACACACACACACACACACACACACACACATTAAGTGCATGTGCATGATGCTGATGAATAGAAAGTTACCTGGTAAAGAAAAAAAGTCACAACCAACCAGGTAAGTGTGATATAAGTATATAAGTAATATACAGTAAAATTATTTTTGCCTTTATTTAAGTATTCTCAATGACTAAACATGAGGGATACAAATGGTGATCAAATACAGTCCTCAAAGTGTTTGAAATTTTGTAGTCTCTGTGGTCATATTAAGTTATACAAGTTTTTCATTGTTCCCAGTGACAGCTATTTCAGATCCCTAGCATTAGAATCTAATAGAAAACAGAAATCTATATCTGAAGTGAAAAAAGAAACACTGGACTATAATTCAATTTCAGGAATTCTTTATTTCTTTTATAGGAAACATAATTAGAGTGAAAACATGTTTTTTTTAAATCAAATGCCCATTGTTTTATGTGTTCTCTTGCACAGTAATAAAAAGGCTTTAGAATTAGCATGGAAGAAGTTTCACATCCAATAAAAGAAAAAATTTCAAAACTCCTACCTTTCGTAGTTACTTGTTATTTAGCATACGCCTAAGTAAACACTGTCCCCTTCCAAATGCTTCCTGTGAATAGGTAAAAACAAAATAATTCTCCCTGTTTATTTAAAACTGAATACTGTTTTTCACATTTCCATATGCTTGCTTTTCCCTTCCTTTTGTGTGTATTAGGGCGGACTATGAATACCTGCTGACTGTGCGCCCGGACCTCTTCACAAATAAACACACCCAGTGGTACTACTTCCAAGTCACTAACACCCAAGCAGGAAGAGTCTACAGATTCACTATTATCAATTTCACCAAGCCCGCTAGTCTTTACAGCCGGGGCATGCGCCCACTGTTTTATTCTGAAAAGGAGGCCAAGGCTCACAATATCGGCTGGCAGAGAATAGGAGACCAGATCAAGTATTACAGGAACAACCCCGGACAAGATGGGCGCCACTATTTCTCTCTCACGTGGACCTTTCAATTTCCACACAACAAAGACACCTGCTACTTTGCCCACTGCTATCCGTACACTTACACCAACCTGCAAGAATACCTTTCTAGTATCCATAATGACCCAGTAAGGTCCAAGTTTTGTAAAATACGGGTCCTGTGCCACACGATTGCTCGCAATATGGTGTACGTCTTAACGATCACTAGCCCCTCGAAGAACGCTGACTCAAGAAAGCGCAAGGCCGTGATTTTGACTGCGAGGGTACACCCAGGAGAAACGAACAGCTCTTGGATCATGAAAGGCTTCCTGGATTTTATTTTAGGAGGCTCCCGTGATGCGCAGTTGCTTCGGGACACTTTCATCTTCAAGGTGGTGCCCATGCTGAATCCCGATGGCGTGATTGTAGGGAATTACCGGTGTTCCTTAGCTGGACAGGATTTAAACCGTAACTATACTTCTCTCCTAAAGGAATTATTCCCTTCTGTTTGGTATACCCGGAACATGATCCATAGGTAAAATAAGCCTCGAATTACCTCTCTGCTTATTTAGTAAACTTGGTAGAAAGAATTTTGGTCCCACAGTCCCACTCCTGTCACTCTAGGTTTTCTTTAGATGGATTAACTATAGCTACTTAGTTCCCGCCCCTCCTCCTTCCTAACTCTGCTTCTATACCTTTCTGGCATTGTGCCACTGGATTTACTAGCCTTTTTCTAAATAATGATACCGACTCTGGAACCTTTTAATGGCTTTGTAAAACGAATAGTTAAATTTGCATATCCCCAATTTGATTTTCTTGCTAAAGCTAATGGTAACACTGATGTTTACCTTGGGATCCTTGAATCCCTTATATGTGAAAATTTATGACACCTCACAGAGCCCTCTGGCACTATGTTGATCTTTCAGTGCTCTACGATGAGTCTTTTAATTAACAGATTACGTAGTTATTTAAAACTTTCATGAATAATAGTCTTAGTTTTCCCTAGAAAAATTGAACCGCTTTCAAATTTCCAAAGAATCCAGAACAGTAAAATGCACATAATATTTAAAATTTTCATTGAATGACTAGGTTTAGCATGTGGAGCTTGAGTTAAACATGGAAGAATGGAATCCTGCTACATCGTTTGCTAACTATGTGACCTTGAGCAATTTAAAAACAAGCCTCAGTTTTATCATCTATAAAATGTGAATAATAATACTTACCTAATAGATGAGAGGACTCAATGAGATTATTGTTACTAAAGGACCCAGAATAAAATCTGGAACATTGAAAGCTTTAAATGTATTTGGTGTTTCCTCAAATATAAAAAAGAAAAAAGTTGTTAAAGAATATGAGAAATAGAGTAAAATTTTTATTAGGATATTAGAATATCTTAGCTATAAGTAAGAAAACTTACCCAAACTGTTTTAAAGTGATTTAAAATTAATGTAAGATGAGAAACCCTTAGATCCTGCTTTACTTCAGAAGTAGTAACATTTCTTTGTGTGTTAATTACTTAAGTAGAAGTTTCTTTTGACTCAAAAGAAACCAAAAGACCATTAAAATTTGGAAACTGTTGGCTTAAAAATGTACAGCATATTTCATATTTAAGGAGCTAATGTGATATTCTTGCTTTCTAATCTAGTTTTCTAAAAACCTGAAATGGTCATTCAGTGGCTTTATGTCAACCTGAAATTATCAATTAGAATTTCTTGGGCATAGCATATGAGAAAAGGACAATAAATTAATACCTGTAACAGACTTCAATATGGAATTTCACTCTAGTGTAAAGGAGTATTATTTCTAACAGAAGCTATGCTCTGAAAGTTTTGATTTTAGGTTTTCATGTTTTTGTTATAAAAGTACAGCAGCCCACCAGTCCCAGTTTCACTTTCCACAGTTTGTTTCCCAGATTCAACCACAGTCTGAAAGTATTAGATGGAAAACTTCCAGAAAAAAACAATTCATAATTTTTAGATCGCACACCATTCTGAGTAGCACGGCGAAATCTCGCCTCATACCACCTGGGACGTGAATTCCCCCTTTGTCCAGCATATCCACGCTGTGTGCGTTGCCTCCTGTAGGCTACTCAGTAGCCATCTCATTGTCAGGTTGGCTGTCACAGCACAGCAGTGCTTGTGTACGTGTCACCCTTATTTCACTCGAGAAGGCCTCCCAAGCACAGCAGTAGTGATGCTGGCAGCTCACGTATGCCCAAGAAGCCAGAAAGGGTGCGTATGTTCCAGAAAAAAATGTAGTATACACGGGGTTTGGTATGGTCTGAGGTTTCAGGCATCCCACTTGGGTCTCAGAATATACCCCCAGCGATAGGGGGGGAGACTACTCTAACACATTTCATATTACTAAGAAACATTGCTAACCTTTTGGCATTTATCCTTCCAGATATAAGATCATGTGTGAAATTTTGATTATTTAAGTAATGTCATAATGTAATATAAAGTTTAGAAATATTAAAAAAGGTAAAAATACCCATAATTCTGCTACCTTAACATCACTACTTTTGACCTTTTGAAAGCTATCATCAATCAGTTTGGGGGTCTTATTTTTATTACTTTAATATTTATTGAATGCCTAAATTACTCACGCTAAGGATTATGCTCTTAAGAATGTGTAATAATTTCCTGAAATTATTTATTATAAACTTACTGGGGAAAAAGTCAATCAAACGTTGATACCATTTTTTGCAAAATGATGTTTACTCACCGCATTAATGAAGAGTTAAATATTCATTGGCTTCAGCACCAAGTCATAAGGCACTCAACTTTTAACAAATATTTCGGGTACTCCTGTGCATAGCGCTGTCCCAGATGATTTGAAGGCGATTTGAAGCATTCTTTTTCCTTAACAAGATTAAATCTCAAAAGTATGAAAACTTTCCCATGCAAGTGCCAAGTGTATGGTGCCAATGTTAAGTGCGACAGGAGTTCAAAAACAAAAAAATCTCCAAACTTGACAGGTTAGAGAGGAAATGAGACGGGAGGTGAGTCTTGAGGGATGAGGGGTAGCATTTACTAAGATGAAGAAAGAAGGTATTCCAGACAGAAAGAATCCATGTGAGAGCTACTGGAGAAAGAAGTGAACTGTCTGTACACAGCAAAAAGCCAGAATAATAAACCACATCCTATTGGAAAAAGTGTTGGCAATAAGGTAAACTTCGTCCCTTTCATGGGAGGTATTTTTATTTTATATATGGTTAATAGGAAATTATAGCAGGCATCTTTAAAATTCTATATTAATAATAATATTCAGTATAGATAAGAGAAATTGAAAGCTAATGTATAAGAAATTCTATTTATTTGGATATTACACTTGTAAATCCATAGTTAGACCCATGAAAGGAAGATGCAAAAGTAAAATGTAGTGACTTACACTTTTTCTTCTTGGCAGAGTGATGGAGAAACGAGAGGTCATTTTATATTGTGACCTTCATGGTCATAGCAGGAAAGAAAACATCTTCATGTACGGCTGTGGTGGCAAAGACAGATGTAAAGCATTATACCTTCAGCAACGAATCTTTCCACTTATGCTGAGCAAAAATTGTCCAGATAAAGTAAGCACTTTTTAAGATTTTCACTTTTCCTTTACTAAATGTTGCTTACATGAGACAGAATGGATAATCTTATTCAGTATATTGACTTTTTATTTAGTTATTTTGCCTGATTTTACAACTGACCATAAGAAAGCAACTATGTGAAATGTTTAGTGACCAATAAATTGAAACATGAAGAAGAAAGTGCCCATTATCCTGACACCATACTTTATGATAAAAGAAAAGAAATAATTATTCTCCTCCTAAGGACAAGAACAAGGCAAGGATATCCACTCTTACCCCTTCATTTCAGCCTTTTCCTGGAGGTTTTAACAAGTGCAATAAGGCAAGAAAAAGAAATGAAAGGCAGATAGGTTGGAAAAGAAGAAGTACAATAATAAAGATGATATGATTGTCTTCATAGAAAATCCAAAGCAATCCACAAAAAGCCCTCCTAAAACTAATAAGTGAGTTTAACAATGTCATAAGATTGAAGGTCAGCCCACAAAAATCAATTTAATTTCTGTAAACTCACAATGAACAATTGGAAATTAAAGTGCAAAACAATACCATTTACCGTAGCTCCAAAGTAAATAAAATACTTATAACTATAAAGGGGTAGCATGAGAAAGTTTTTAAAGAGGTGATGGAATTGTTCTCTATCCTGATTATGGTACTGGTTACACAAATCTACACAAGTGTTAAAATTCATAGAATGGAACACAAACAATGTCAGATTTATTATATGTTAATTTTTTTAAATGACAAAAACTATAGATACTGATGTCATAACAACTGCTCAGACAGTTTTCAAATGCTCCTGTATATGAAAATATAGCATTTTTATTCTGTTCTGAAAATCTGCAACACTAATTTTTATTCCTAAACATGTTTAAGCTTTTTTTTGACATTTAAGATCTTATCCCAACAATATTAAGAATTATTCAACTGGTTTTGAATGCGTATGCTATTTATAGATAAAAAGTAAAATTTATTGCTAGATTTTAAGTCTGTAGTTTTCAGAAATGTAAATATATCACTTTGAAAATGAGTTATTTCCGCTGGTCAGAAAATAAGAACAGCTGCTGAAGTTTGAGAGAGAATCTCTGGTTTTGCACAACTACTTTTCCGTTTTCACCGCCCCCCCACCGCCCCGACTTCCTGAGAAACACATTGTTATCCTGAAAACAATGGGCCTCATTCGTTTGCTTCCTTCCAGTTTTCATTCTCAGCGTGCAAGTTTAATGTCCAGAAGAGCAAGGAAGGAACCGGAAGGGTGGTGATGTGGAAAATGGGGATCAGGAACAGCTTTACCATGGAGGCCACTTTTTGTGGCTCCACTCTGGGTAAGACCAAGTGTTCTCGGTTGGGGCTCTCAGAGCCTTAAACTATTTTTTTAAGGTAAGACGGTAGTGCGGATAGTTTAATAGTAAGCACTTTCTTCCCACTTAAATACGTACTGATGTCTAATCAATCCTATTAAGAGAACAAATAAACAAACTCCTGCTATTCATACCTCTATCTCTTCATTTCCCTTTTTTAGGAATTGGAAGTTTTAGCATGTAGATAGAATATCTAATTGGTTATTTCATGAATTAATTCTTAATTGCTTGTTTTTTGTTTTCTAGAAGGGGTTCCTACAGATGACTCTAATGATTTCAAGAAAAGCAGTGCTCATACTTAAAATATCAGGATAGGAATGGCTTTAGTGGATTTACTATTTGCAATGCAAATAAACTGGTGTTTTGTTTTTGTTTTTGGTCAAATTGTATTTTCATGGAAGCACTTGGTTCCTTGAACTAAAAATAAAAGTGTTCTGTGGTTCCAGTTAAGCAATCTTTTAGTCACATCTAGTGTATCCTTAGAATACATAGAATATTAAGATAATTGTCAATTATTAGAAAATGTTTCAACTCAAAGGAAAGTGGAAAATCCACATGTAATTTCTAGCTACTTTTTAAAGCATCTTGAAACTGATGTAATATTATTAATGATAACATCAAAATCATTACCCAAGTTTTTCTTTAAGTGATTGTTAGGGTGTTTATAACTGGTAACAAAGTGCCCCGTAACTTTTGTACTGAACTTTCTTCTGCCTCACAGCACAGACTTATATGCGTTAAGTCACCTTTGGCCCAGGTGGTGGACGGGGAATGAAGGACAATAACCTGGTAAATGACCTGCGTCAGAGAAGACAATCGAAGGCCAGGACATGGAATCGTATCAGATGCTTTGTTTATTCTGTGTTTTACAGCTTAGGCCTATCTGCTAAGGAAAAATTAAGTCATCCTCAAGGGTGAATTAACTTATTGATGTTTCAGGTAATAAACGAGGCATTCATTTCAACACAAAAGACTTGGAGTCAATGGGATATCATTTTTGCGACTCTCTCTTGGACTATTGTGATCCAGACCAAACTAAGGTAAGCCAAGTCCACTTGGCAACACTTCTGAGTCCAGCCCACCAGGTAACAGAGCCCATGGCAGTTTACCCCTTTTACTGTCCTAACAGTGTTCAGGGTTTTTTGGTAGTTGATGTCCCAGTAGCTACTGTCCCAGGTGTCTGTAATTAGAAAATAAAGTTAATAATTATCACATTTATCATTTTCTCTAGTATTATCAGTGCTTAAAAGAATTAGAAGAAATGCAAAATTGTATGAACTTAGAAAAAGTCCTTGATGATTCAGATACTTCTCTGGAAGAAGTTATATTGGATCTAGAATGTAGGTAAGTCAAGATGGTGCAGGTAATGTAATTTGGTGTGCTGTCTCACTGTCTTTCATGTTACTCTTTTTCATGTGACTAGGATGTCATTGTCAGCCTCAACGGAAAATCCTGACTATAGGTGGAAGAAAATTTTTGCCATGCACATTACTTTGTCCAGACCTCATCAAGGCTTTATTAATTCATTTAGTCAAGTGATATTAAATGAGCACCTACTATGTGCTATACGTGAAAGATAGACTCAAGTTGTTTTAATGCTGTCATTACCCACAGAGAACTGACACATTTATAAAGATGCCACATAAATACTCTAAGTTAGTGAATAATAAGTACCAAATTCAGTGCCAAAGGAATACTGTTGGAAGAAAAAAGTGACCACTTTTAGTATAGTTTCTATAGGAAAGGCAGAATAAATATTTGATTCTTCTCCTTTATAAATTTTCAGACTTTGAGTTAGTGCCCCTGTAAGCACCAGGGGTAACTAGTAAGTTTACTTGCAGAGGGAGAGTATCATTTTGAACTCATGGATTTGTTTATATTTGTTGTGTTCCAGTCAATTTCAGTTCTTACCCTTCGAATAGCCTAGAACTACCAGACATCTGTCTACACCACCTTTGTAAACATTGTTCTCATAATTAGAACTATTTCTACCATTCCAAGAAGGCAATAAAGCAAAAGCAGCAGGTGACATTTTAAAATGACACCAAAACCTTCTGTAAAACTGAAATGATATTGTATTACTTTTTGTAGTAGCCGAGGCTCTGACTGTTCAGAATCGAATGACTCTCCGACTTCTCTCCTCAAGTTAACTCCTCAGGTACGATTGAAAATTTCTGCCTATGGTATGGATATGCTAAATAGGCACTCTTTTTATTTGGCTAACAACCAGGCAAAGGTAGTTCACAGCTGTGTCATTATCACATAGCAATAATTGTGATTTTCTGATTCTGTGCCATATTTCTAAACCAGAATTTTTCTAACCTTATGGTTTCTTCACACTCTTAATTTATCGATGAAAACAGTTAATAGCGAGAGAGAGTAAATTATTTCTCAAGAGCCACGCCACTTATAATGGGAGTTGGTAGGGTAATATACGTCGCCTGACTGCTAGTGCAATATTTATTCATTCACTTATTTAGCAACTATATATTGAGCTCCAGCTATACGCTCTAGGGATAGAGCAGTAAAAAATATAAGGCAAAAATCCCTCCTTTTGTAGCTTCTATTTCTAGTTGGGGTTATAAAAAATAAAGATAAGTAAATAAAATACATGACATGTTAGTTGATAGTAAGTGTGGCGGGGAGGAGCAGGGACTTTAGCTGGTGCTATGTACTGAACGTTTGCGCCACCTACCAAATACGAATGCGGAAACCCGACCCCACAATGTAGTGCTAGTAGGAGGTGGCTAAGACAGAGGAAGACAGTGCTGAGAGCGGGCTGCTGCTGTGAGAATTACCTAAAACTGTGGATGTGGCTTTACATCTGGGGAATGGGTAGAGCCTAGAAGAGTTTTGAAGGGCATGTTAGAAAGTGGCCATATTGCCATGAAAGGATTTCCAAGGCGATTCTGGTGAGAATTCAGAAAGAAAAGAGGGCTGTAGTGAACACATAAAGGATCGTGAACAAAATGTTGGCAGTAATATGACTATTAAGGTCAGCTCTGATGGGGCCTCAGACAGAAATGAGCAACGTGTTACTGGACAGTGGAGAAAACACAGTCCTTACGATCAGAAGGCAAAGAGCTTGGCTGAACTCTCCTTGTGTCCTGGTATTTCGTGGGAAGTAGGACTTGTGAGTGATAAAATTGGATATTTAGCTGAGGAGATTTCAAAGCAAAGCATTGGAGGGAGTGGTTTGGTGCCCTGTGACTGCTTATAATAACGTGCGAGAAGAAGTCAATGAACTGAAGGAGGAATTGTCAAGCAAAAAGCAAACAGAACATAAAGATTTAGAAAATTCTCAGCCTGTCCATATTACAAAAAAAGAAAAGAAAGAAAAAGAAAAGTGTGTTCAGAAGAGAACAGTAGGGTGTGGCGGACCAACCGCCTTTGTGGGGGTGAACCACAGAGCTAGTCAACTGCCCCTGCGGGAAAATGGCCAGTTTGAACTGAAGGGAACAGAGACAGGACAGAGTGAAGGAAGGTTTTCAGGCTTCTTGAGTTTTGCAGTACGACACCCCAGAGCTTTTTTGTGTGATTGTGCGCTGTTCTTTATAACAAGGTTTTTTTAAGGGCCTGAAGGTCACTAGGAGGTTATGGGGCCACTGCCACCTATGCTTTAACATAGGCCGCGGAGGTTAGCCTCCCGGAGCCAGGAGCTCTGGTACGGGCAGGGCCCCTGCAGAGACTCAGGCGGGAGCAGCGCCCCGCCAAGCAGCAGGAGTGAGGTTGTCACCCCAGTGGGTCCCGACGCCAGAGCATGAAGCCAGAGGGGAGTATTCTTGAGCCTTAAGATCTTTGTTGAATTTTTCCTTGCAAGGTTTCGCGCTTGCTTGGGACCTGTCACCTCATCCTTCTTTCCTATTTCTTCCTTTTGAAATGGGAATATCTGTCCTATGCCTATCCCACCACTGGGTTTTGGAAGCACATAACTCGTTTGGTTCATAGGTTCACAGCTGGAGAGGAACTTTACCTCTGGATGAATGAGGCCTTAGTGTCACCCATATCTGACTTAGGTGGTATTGAGATGAGACTTTGGACTTTAGGGGTCAATGCTGGCCTGAGTTAAGACTTTTGGAATGAATGTATTTTGCATGTAAGAAGGACATGAATTGGGGGTAAGAGGACAGAATGCTATGGTCTGAATAATTCTGTCCCTCCATTTATATGTTGCAATTATAGTGCCCAATACGATGGTACTAGAAGGTGGGGCCCATGGGAAGGGATTAGGTCATAAAGGCAGAGCCTTCATGAGTGGGAACAGTGCCTTATAAAACGGGCCCCAGAGAGCTCGCCAGCTCCTTCTGAGGATGCAACAAGCAGCCTGAGGCCCAAAAGAGCACTCTCACCTGGCCGTGCAGGCACCCTGATCTCAACCTTCCGGCCTCCAGAACTATGAGAAATACGTGTCTGTTATTTATAAGCAACCGAGTCTGTGGTTTTATTATAGCAGCCAAATGTACTCAGATAGATGTTGTATTAATGTTCTTTCTATTGATGAGTAAAAAATTACCTAAAACGTTAGTACGTCAAACAACATTTCTTTTCACACTCGTTATGTGGGTCAGGAATCCAGGAGTGGCTTAGCTGGGTGCTTTGAAGGTCCCACAAAAAGCTGCAGTGAAGGCGTTGGTCGGACTGTGGTCTCACATGAAGGTTCGACTGAGGAAGGATCCGTTTTCAAGTTCTCTCACATGGCTGTTGGCAAGATTTTGTTCCTCACAGGCTGTCAGGCTGAAGGCTACGGCCTCCCTCAGGTCTTTGCCACGTGGGCTTCTCTGTAGGGCATACCTAACTGGCTTCCATCTGAGTGAGCAAGAAGCAAGAGGGCAAGAGAGGGCACACAGGACAGAAACCATGGTCCTTCGGCAGCCTGGTCTCAGAAGCAGAATCCCATAGCTTTTGCCGTATTCCATTGTTAGGAGAGGGTCACGAGGCTAAGCCCACCCTC
This sequence comes from Mormoops blainvillei, assembly GCA_004026545.1. NCBI lineage: Eukaryota > Metazoa > Chordata > Mammalia > Chiroptera > Mormoopidae > Mormoops > Mormoops blainvillei. The sequence goes on from PVJD01003892.1 coordinate 15,402, forward strand.
AAAGGCTGCGAATGCTGGGTGATGGGGATGGTTAGAGCCATCTTAGGGGTTGTCTCCCACCAGTGTGAAAGCCATAACTTAGATCTGACCTTTACCTTAAGGTTATGTTGAAGCGGGCCTTCAAATCCTACAATTGGGAGCTCTCTGTTTTCCCTCTCAATTCAGTTCTTTTGTTCAAATATGTTTTGACCTGATTTCTTTTTTGTAACAACTTCTCAAATGACACAAACAACAACCAATTCATACACCAAACAGTCTGCCTCAAAATCTCTATGTCCAATGACTCAGGTCTGTTAGGTACATTTTCTGTCCTCCACACTGTCACAGGAGACAGTTTTACTAGATGTGTCACCTCTGCGTAACTGTGTCATTGATTTTCTAGCTTCCTGTAACAGCTTCCACACCACCTGCTGTTAGCTAGTCACAGAGCCAATGATTGTCACATAGTTTAGGTTTTTATTAGGACAGAATTATACTTTTAGGCATCAGTTTCTGTATTATTCACATTCATTGTGTATCTTCTGTCTGTTTGCTCTGTCCATCATCGTGAGTGGTGAAGGGGAGTCTCAACCCATTTTGGTAGAACCATCTGTTTGTCTCTTCAATTCTGTCCATTTGTGCTTCATATATATATCACCAGATATGTAAATGTTTATAATTGCTATATCTTATTGTTATATTGAATATTTCATTAATACATAATGTCCTTCTTTGTCTCTTGTAACATTTTTAAATTGAAGCTTTATTTTGTCTGATATTAATGTAACCATTCCTGCTCTCTTTTGGTTACTATTTGCATAAAATATATTTCCCATCCTTTCACTTTCAACCTGCTTGTGTTTTTGTATCTTTTGAGTCTTTTATAGACAGCATATAGTTGGACTGTGTGTTTTTTATCCATTCTGCCAACATCTGTCTTTTGACTGGAAAGTTTAATCCATTTACAATGAAAATAATTACTGATACAAATGGATTTCTCTCATTCTGCTGTTTTCTATATGTCTGACAGTATTTTTGTCATTCGTATCCTGCCTTACTGTCTTCATTTATGTTTAGTAGATTTTTTGTAGTGAAATGTTTACATTCCTGTCTCATTTACTTTTGGGTATATTCTAAAGGTATTTTCTTTGATTACATTTGACATCCTAAAGTTGTAACACTCTGATTTTCACTTATTCCAACTTACTTTCAATAACACACAAAAACTCTGCCCCTATACAGCTGTAAGCCCTCTCCTTTCAGTTGTTCATGTCCAAAAATTACATCTTTATACACCGTGTGCCCCAAAACATAAACTAATAATTTTTATATGTATTAGTCTCTTAAATTATGTAGAAAACAAGATTTGGACTTACAAATCAAAGTTACAGTAATACTAGCTTTTACACTAACAACAGTTACTTTTTTCTTTAAATGTGTTAGTCACTTATCATGTAGAGAACAAAAAGTACAGTTTGAAACCATTGTCACAATAACACTAGCTTTTATAATTGCCCACGTATTTACCTGTATTGAGATCTTTATTTCTCCCTGTGCCTTCAAATTACTGTTGTTAACTGGACTTACAGGGTCCACTTCCCTGAAAAGCCTAATAAGACACAAACATGAGCTTGCAGCAAAGAAAGTAAGGGTTTATTTTCAGGAAGTGGCCCACACCTGGGACAGGTGAGCTAATGTGCACAGACCTGGCTCCCCAGTGGCCTCCAGGGGATGGGTTACATAGGGCAAAATCGTTAATCATGGTGACTAAGGGAGTTAGAGGCATGGTCAGGGTCCTGTTCTCTCCTGATTGGTTGGCTCTAGGGGAGAGGGTAGGTGACCAGTGCGTTAGGTCCTGACATCAGCCATGGTGTCACTTTGTCTGGTTTCACTGACTTTATTGGCTTGGAGCTGAAACTCGGCTGTGGCCTAGATGCCATCTCTAGTTTGACAGAAACTCCGTCTCTGAGGTCAACAGACCTGAGGCTTTTTTCCTAAGACTATTTGATGCCAATCAGAACCTCGGTGTCTTCAGGGCTTAATGATTAAGGATGATTAAGGGAGAGTATATGCAAGAGAAGAGGGCAAGTGAGTCAGGGTGCTGGGTGAGACCACTTTGAATCAAAAGGAAAGAAAGAAAAGATCATATTAAAGAAATAGGTTCTATCAATACAGAGTTACACTGTCTAGTGCCCTTTTATTTCACCTCGCGGAACTTCCTTGAGCATTTCTTGCAAGGCAGGTCTAGAGGTCATGAACACCCTCATCTTTTGTATATCCAGGAATGTCTTCATTTCTCCCTAATTTTTGAAGGACAGTTCTGCAGGGGTTTTTTTCTTTATGCACTGTGACTATATTGGTCCACTGTCTTCTGACCTCCAAAGTTTCTGATGAGAAATCTGCTTATAATCTTACTCAGGATCCCTTGCATGTAATGATTTGTTTCCCTCTTGCTGCTTTCAAGATTCTCTTTTTATTTTTGACTTTGTAAGTTTGATTATAATGTGTCTTGGTGTGGATTTTATTGCAAATAAGCTTTTAAAATTTTTTAAAGTTAAGTATAGTTGGTATACAATATTATATTGGTTTCGGGTGTACAACATAATGATTTGACATTTTTATCTATATATCTTATAATGTCACCATGCAAACCCATCACCATACTATTGATTATATTCCCCTTCAGCTTTTCACCTATCCTCCCAACCCTCTTCCCTCTGGCAACCATCAGTTTGACTTCTGTTTCTATGGGTCTGTTTTATTGTTTTGTTTGCTCATTTGCTTTGTTCTTTTAGATCCCGCATATCAGTTAAACCACATGATATTTGTCTTTCTCTGTTTAACGTTGTTAAAATAATCATACTACGCAAACTAATCTACAGTTTTAACGCATTTCATATTAGAATAGCATTGGCATTCTTCTCAGAACTCGCACACATAATCTAAAATGTACATGGAATTGGTGTGGAGTTTTTAATTTCATCCCGCTTGGAGTTCATTGAGTTTCTTGGATGTTTCCATTCATGTCTTCTATCAAATTTGGGGAGTTTTCAGCCATTATTTCTTAACTCACTGGCATTTCCGGGTTGCTGGCTCCCCCAGCCCTAAGGCCAGGTAGGTGAGGCAAAAACAAACAAACAAACGAACGAACAGCCCAGGAAACTACTCGAGGTCACGTTGCTCCTCTGCTCCCCAGATCCCTCACCAGTTTGCCTTCCCCCCCACCCCCACCCTTTAGAGCCTCTTATATTTATTTTGTATATAACACCCAGTGTTTTTAGTTGTACTCAGTGGGAGGAATGGGAAAAGTACTTCATCTTCTTACCAGTGAAAGTCTCAAGATAGTTTTCTGTCTGCATATCTACCGTCCTTGCTGAGTTGATCAGATGTTGATTTTAAATATGATTCTTTTACCTAGCTAAAAAGCAAGAAAAAACATCTGAAAACAAGGCAGGAAAGAAATTCTACCATAGCAAGCTGTCAACATGCCGGAGAAGATAAAGAGGTAAATATGTTAGCAGCCTCTGAAAGAAATGATTGCAAGAGAATGGCAACTTATTTCCTCTTAAACTTCTTATACCCTAATTTTTTCCTCAGGAAAAGTTAATGATTAAAATTTTGCTCATATTATTTATTGTTTATAAAAGCACGAAGGGACCTTGACAGATGAGAGGTGGAGCTTATTAAGGCACAAAATTGCTCTTATACCTACCTTACTCAAAAGGATTTGAGGCACCTTGCAAAGTTGCATCCAGGATAGCAAGAAGAAATAAATTAAAACTAAGGAAAGTTAAGTGGGAACACACAAGTATAAACTAGACGGTGCGGGGAGATCTATTCCCAGTATGACAGAATGGGAGCCCTGCAGATCCTTTCACTAGCAAAAGTTGGTGAAAATTATTTTAAAAAGCAATCATTTAAGCAATGGGGTTTAAAGACTGTCCCCACAAATAAGTTAAAAGGCAGGAAGCCAGATGTTGATTCTGAGAGAAAGTGGAAGCTAAAGAATGTGGCGTTCCCCGTTTGTCTGGGTGCATCACCTGAGTTCTGTGGTCCTATTTTTTCAGTTACAATGAAGAAGTCACCTTTATTTGCAGCTCTGAAAAAAACACAGCTTCACAGTTTTTATACTCTGCTTGTTTGGAGGACTACACACCACAGTTACCACTGGTTATCCCCAGGGTATTGGAGCACTTGTGCTTTTCACCGCGGACACCTCAGTTGTTTGAATATACACCTGTTACTCTTGAAATTTGTAAGAAGATACACAGAAAAGAATATTCTTTCTAATGCATGCAGCTGCTTATCAATGAAAAAGTTGAACCTTTTGATCAAGGTTAAGGGAGGACTGGGGAGTTAGTATTTCATGGGGACAGAGTTAGGGAAAATGAAAGAGTTCCGACAAGGATGGCGGTGATGGTTGCACAGCACTGTAAACATACCTAAGGACATTGAACCGTGCACTTAAAAATGGGCCCTGGCTGGTGTGGCTCAGTGGATTGAGCGCTGGCCTGCAAACCAAAGGGTCACTGATTCAATTCCCCATCAGGGCACATGCCTGGGTTGCGGGCCAGGTCCCCAGTAGGGGGTGTGTGGGAGGGAATCACACATCGATGTTTTTCTCCCTCCCTTTCTCTCTCTCTAAAAATAAATAAAATCTTTTAAAAAAAGATTGCTTTAAAAAAATGGTTAAGATTTTATACTTGGTATATTTTACACACACACACACACACACACACACACACACACAGATTAAGGGAGGATTTAAAAAGGGAATTACACGCCAGCTGCTATGAGGTTGGAGTGGACTAAAATCAAGCACACACAATCAGGGAAAACACACTCAGCCACGGGCATTTCAACACACTGAGCTTTTTATACCAAGTCTTCATTTGCTATAAACACCCTGCCTGTTTGTAACCCCAACGCCCCTTTCCCCATCACACAGAACATCCACACACTGGTGTGTTACATGACTGCTAATTTGGCAGAAATGGCTCAATATGGATTTCTAAAATTAAAATAACAAAAAGCCCTGGAAATGGTCCTACGGGCATACAGCGAATGAAAAAAAGACATCTATTTATGAAAATCTACAACTTAGTAAAAAAAGAAAAAAGAAAGAAGAAAAAGAAAAAACCACAGTGAAAGCCTGCGGTATTTGAATCAACCCTCCCTCCTCCCTTTACCCTCCCAGCTCAGTGAGACTGAGACCCCACTCCAAACTAGCGCAGCCCAGACACAGGGCCTCCTCTCCCACAGGTACCAGTCAGAGGGCTATCTTCCCAGGAACGTTGCCCTGCTTCCGGCTACCTATTGCTGAAGCCACATTCCAAGTGAGTGCAGCCCAGAAACAGGGGTCTCTCCTTTTACTCAGACCCCGTTCATGAGAAGGAGACTCTACCCTGGGCGCTACATCACTGAAATATTTTTGGCCCTAATCGCCCGTGGCTTGGCTTGTCAAGGGGTGGTACCACCGTGGGAGACGCAAACTGAGGGAACCAAAGACTACTGCTGTCTTCCCATCTACTGCTCAGCTCCTGCAGTGGGGATCACTGCGACAATGCCCTTGTCCCCACCCCCAGCTCCAGAGACGCTCAGGTCAGAAATTTTGCCTTGGGGGAAAACCAGATAAAATAGCTTCTAATCTCTTTCCCAAAGGAGTGGCCTAATTTGCAACAGATGCGGGAGAAATTCAAGTTTGAGGCGTTCTCAAAAGCAGTACAAGTACGGTGAAAGGCAATTGGGAGGAGATTGGTAGATTCATTGGAAATACAGGCTAAAGGGCAGGCCAGCTGGTTTGGCAAAGAGAACTGGGGAAAGAGACAGCGGGGAGGAGCCCTCCTGAGGTCAGAACAAATCTCAAACACTGACCTCAGGAACTATGCTTTCGGAGGAGCACACATTTGTTTGGATTGGTCTGTAGAACAACATATGCCCTAGGACACTACTGAAAGCAGGAAAGCTATCAGCCAGAAATGAGTGGAACTTAATAGCTGGCTGTGGTCAGGGAAGGAGACAAAAGGCCCCCCTGCCCAAACCACTGCCACCCCAGGGTGACTGTGGGCACGCCCACATCTGCACCTCTGAGGAGCAAAATCAGACGCTTACCACTGCAAGGGGGTAAGCAGTTCACTAAAATAATCCAGCCAGTCACCAAAGAAACAAACGCATAAACACCAAGCCCGGAGGGATAAAAGACGGAGGAGGTAGATGTCAGTGCCCAGAGTTCAACAGAATTGTCCCGTTAGGACATAAGCCTGACAAACACAGGTGAACAATTATAAAGTGATATCCCTCACTGGGCAGGGCCCAGACAATCTATCCTTGGATCCAGTCAATCAGTCCTCAAGTGTCCTTTGCCTTAAGGAAACCCAGAAGTTGGAGAAGACCTTAGCGCCAGACTCAGAAGATGAGAAAATTTCTACTCAAATACTCAAACAATAAAAATATCTGAAATTGTTTTGCAAACATTTCTTCTTTTATTAATAGTGATTGAGCACATATTGAACACGGAATACACTGTCCTCTGCCAGGTGTGGATTGAATTCACAGAATCTAATTTCCCAAGAACTTTTGAAATTATTTTTCTTCTCTTCCTTCTTTAATTCTTTTATTTTCACTTTTTATTTTGAAATAACTATAGAGTCACAGGACTTGTAAAAAACAGAGGTATAGGTGGTCCCCTGCATCCTTCACCTCCCTTCTCCCAATAAGAGCATCTTGCATGGTTATTATACTGTATCAGCGCCATGAAGTTGACATTGATACAGCCCAGTGCTTACGTAGATTTTACCAGTATGCGTGCACTCATTTGTGTGTGGACTCTTCTATATTAGTATTTCTCATAAATTTTTAATTCTATAAAGCATATTGTTGCATAATATTGTATATTTATACATTGATACCTGATTTTCTGTTTGTAAACTATGCAATGTGAGTATACTTGGGGAAGGGCCAAGGTGATAAATAAATCTTTTGGCAAACGAACTCTCTAACTGATCTTAATGTGTTAAGTCATTTACAGAACCCAAAGCAAAGTAGATTTGTTTGGGAGTTTGTTTTTTATTTTTATTTTTGTATGTAGATATTGTAAAACACATATTTATTTAGTTCTCATAAACATACCTGCATAGTGATTTTCCTCATCTACCCAAGCTATATATTTCATGTAAAATGTAATAAAATCCTTTATATTAAATATCTATGTACTTTCATCTTTCTTGATTGGAGAGTTAAAAATTGTTATGAAATCATAATCTACCTATAATGATGTATTTTCCAAATGGAAAACAATCTTATCATTTGGTCATTTCAGAATGTTGTATATATTCTAAATGTGCCCATAAACTAATAGGAGGTCTTAGTCGTTGATCCTGAAATTTATTTTCTAATAATCTTTGGCAAGAAGAGTGAACAATGTCATCTTAACTGAGATGAACACCTGAGGGCAACTTGAATTTATGCTCTTGAACTATTTTTCATTTTAATGGTTTGCTTGTAAACATCAGTACATCCCAAAATAATAGTAGTAAGTATTTTAAAAATTTTTAATTCACTTCATTTCCTACCAGGACACACTCAATAATTAAAGACTTTCAGCAAAAACAATTCTAGATTACCATGGTTACAATTTGAAGATCATATTCAAAGGGTCATCGGCCTGGTGATTTGCTTTGGAATAAATGTAATAGCTTATTATAGTTCACAGCATCATTTCGATCAAGAGAAGAGGGCTAAAAATTATGGACATTAAGAGTTTGTCAAACCAAGTCTTATTAGCCATTTTCTTCAGCCTAATTTTACTCCTGTCTCTTTAAATCCTATGGATTATATGATATCGCTGTGTTTGACTTTGTGTAATTTTATCTAGAACGTTTCCCCTTTCTCCCTTCAATAATCTTTCAGTTTTTACATTTTCTTTTATTTCATACTGATTGTGTCAACAATTTTTTTCCTGCCAGTCAATTTTACCTACAAAGGAATTTTATTTTAGCTTTTAACTCTATTTCATACTCCACTTTTTTAATCATAAGTTGATATGCATTACATCTTGGCAAAAATGTTTCAATTCTATTCTCCTTTTTCAGGCCTTCTTGGAAAATTCTTTATAATATCCACATGCCACAGATGCAGAGACAAAAGTTTGAACACATTTAAAATGTTTTTGTAGTCACGATGGCCTGTAGATCACTCAATAGCAGTCACAATTCTGTAGTGTTTTGTGTGTCTTTCAGTCACCTGGGTCAGAGTGGCAACTTCTTTCAAGACAAAAACAATGTCATGTATAATTCTCCCTTACTGGAATCTTTACAAGCTACAAGAAAATATTTTTCATCTTTTCTGTGTAAGCAAAGTTTTGTAATTGCTTATATCTTTCCATACCATTTTATATATTTTTACCCATTGCAGGCTTATCTTTACTTTTCTCATTTTAATAAGTGAGATTATACACTACATTTTTATCTCTCATCATAAATAGCTTCTATATGCAGTGAAAATTTTTAAAACTTCCCTTCATGCCAAAATATGGTATCAATATTTTCTTCCATTCATGACCATAGGAGAAAAGTGGTGGTGTGAAAGGTATTAGGAAGTTCTCATTTAAGGGACTATTTTATCCATTCTGAACCTATGAAGATACAATGAGAAATGTTGAAAACAGCTCTTCTGTTTATCATATAGGAAATATACATTTTCATGCTTATTACATAGAATTGTTTTCCTGGTTCTGTGTTCCATTAGGTTTGTGATAAAGGACATTTAGTGCAAAGCCACAAAGAATCAAATTCCAATGTGAAAGGTAATGTTCTGCTTGTGCCTTCTCATAAATAATTAATTCATTTACTCAAGAAATACATTTTTTATGTGCCACAACTTTGAGGTTGCCACTGTGCTTGGCGCTTAGGGATATTAAGAAGCATACGATGCCATTTCTCTCCCTTGGGAGCTCATCTTCTAACAGAGGAAGACAAACAAGTAAACAAATTCACGTTGTTTTGCAACTTATGTTTTCATTTAAAATTGCAGTATATTATTAACTTATTTATATGTCAATATATGGTGGCAAAGTACTCCATTATCTTAGTAAACCTTAATTTATTTAGCCCCCCCATTGGTAAAGATTGTTTACATTTTTCTATGATAAACCACAATGAAGACCTTATAACTTCCCATTTGTGTATATTCTTATTTATTTATAATAGATCCTTAGAAAGGAAATTTCTGATTCAAAGGGTATGAACATTTTTTAGAGTTTTGCTCTAAGTAGCAAAAATGCAACAAAAATTCATAAGATTTGACAGCTGTTTATATTGATTTAATTGAGCTAAACAAAATATGTAACCTGTTTACATGTTTACCTGCTGGCATTTTTTTATTTAGAAAAATTAAAATATGAAATGTAAAAGAGTCAGGGAATTGTTTCCATGCTACTAATGATCTTTTAACATTCTTTCTAGATACAAGGCCAAACGTATCAGATGACTGTATATTTGATTATCTGAGAAGACAGCTTCCTAATCAAGGTTTGGGTTAGTAAAATGGGAATGTAGACGGTAATGAATGGAGAGTTATCATATGTATGTGAGCTATTTAATAATATGTGCATGATCAAGATCTGCATATAAGAATCTAGATTATCTTCAAAATGGATAAGCAAGGATCAATATGCCTTTGTGGAAATTTTAAATCTCAAATTTTTATTTTTCATTATAGCTCTAAAAATATATAGAGGAAGCCAGTATGTATCATTATATGTCCACTTGCTGTCTTATAATTTTACCCAGTCAAAAAGAAAGAAAGAAAGAAAGAAAGAAAGAAAGAAAGAAAGAAAGAAAGAAAAGAAAAGAAAAAGAATTCACCTCATTGTCTAATTTTTTCATCCCATCTCATTGAGTCTTAAAGCAGAGAGAAACCTTGAGAGTCCTCTACTCTTATCTCCTACTCCTTACAGGAGCCCCGTATCCAACCTTTGATTGACTACACTTGGTAATGAGTTATTTACCAACTTACAATACAGTTCATTGCATTGCTAGAGAGCTATAGCATTAAGAAAAAGTTCTTTCCATGTTGAGCTAAAAACGTGTTCCTGTACATTTCACCCACCTATCTAACAATGCAAAACACAGAGTAAAGTAACCTTAAAGGTAAACATTTCTGACTGACTCATTTTTCCTAATTCTTGACATAATGAGCAAACATAATGCCTCTTCCACATGACAAATCATAAGTATTTTTTTAAAGCTATGATTCATTTCCCTGAAACTTCCCTTCCATTTCTTTCGACCACCCGTAACAAGGCATTATTCATCTCCCTCTACCATCTTATGTATCCTTTCCCATCACTACTCAAGCTTGAATGAAGCTGAACACAGTATTGCAAATGTCATCTACAGAGTATACATCATTCTCATTTGCTTCTATCTAGATACTAGATTTTCATTAATGCTGTTTAAGATTGCATTTGTTTTTTGAAAATTATCCTAAACTATTAACGTAACGGATTTACATATACTCAGACCTATAAAGCTCTGTTTTCATAAAGCAGTCACTAAATTATGTCTCCTCTATTCTCCACTTCTTCAATTTTGGTTTGGTATTTTGGTTCAATGTACTGGTTCTTAAATTCATTTCTGCTCAACGAAGACTTCTTAAATTCAGCATCTCATAAGCTCTTGATTATGTCATATTGTTGTACTATATACATATGTGTGTATACATACATACATATCTACTTATGTGTACACATAAGTATGTATACATGCATATCTCTACATACCTTTGACCTCTTTCAAAACTTCAGACCCATATTTAACTATCTGCTTGCTATACATCTTCACCTGGATGGCCCACATATTCAAATTCAAATTCACCTAATTCCACACTAAATGCTGCTTCTCCTGCATTTTGTATAACTTTGGTAGCAGTACTATCGCCACAACCGCCCACGCTAAAACCTGACAGTTACCCTTTTTCTCCTTTCATTTCTACATCTCCTGTCTAGTCAGCCGCTGAATCAGGCTGAATTTACCTCAAAATCCTCTTTTCTCTGTATTAACTACCATCATTCTTTTCAGACTCTTATGACCTATTACCCAGATTTCCAAGTGGTCGCCTAGCCACCAGTATTGTCATTCTAATTGCCTCTTTCATTCTACCATACGAGCCACCTGTCAGTAACACAAATCTGCTTATATAAACCACCTACCCAAAGCCTTTCAGCAATTCCAGTTTTCTAACAGTGGCTGAAGTTGGCACAGCCCCGAGACTTATGTATTTTTTTAGGCTGCCTCTTTTAATTTTTTTAAAACTTTTACTTTTTAAGTAATTTAGTACGAAGAACTGTATCTACCTATCCATCTATATTTCCCCCAATTAATTTTTTGTAGACATCATGCTCTTTTACCCCAACCACTTCAGCATATATTTTCCAAGAACGTTCTCTTACATTAAAATCAGGAAATTCAACTTTGATACAGTACTATTTTCTATCATACCATATTTAAATTCTGCCAAATGTATCAACAGTGTCCTTTGGAGCAAAACTCCCCGATTCAAGATCATAGATTGCATTGAATTGCCATATCCCTTTATTCTCTTTTAATTGGAAACAGCTGCTTGGCCTTTATTATTCACAGCGCTGGCATTTTTGAAGATTATGGGCCAATTTTCTTGTAGAATGTCTGGCTTTAAAAGTTTAGTGTGCCCGACAATGACCTGAGGAGCTTATGAAAGCATCGGCTTCGGATTCTGGGTTGGCCTTTGCTGGCGACCCCAGATCCTGCACTTTCTGTGAGTCCCCTCACAGAATTCCGGCATTGGTGATCTGCAGACCACACTTCGTAGCTCCCCACTTTGGGAGCTGCAGCAAGAGTTGGTGGGACCTAGCCCATCCAACCGTTTTTCACCCTGAACCGTTTTCTTTCAGTAATGGCCCTGTTACTTTAACAACAACAACAACAATTTTTGACGGCCACTAGCTGCAGCATAGAAATCAAGTTTTCTATCATGACTTTCAGTGAACTGGCCCCGGACTGCCTCTCCAGTTTATCTCTTGCCATTCTCTGCCTTTTGCTTAACACCTTAACAAAGATGATCTCCCCGTAACCTCAAAACACGCATTTAAGGAGCAGGTATTAAAGTTTAATAAGATTCATATACAGATCATTACAGTAAGTGTGAAACAGATGGAGTGATAATGATTGCTCAAATTGTACTGGTTGCTCAGAGTGGGGTCAAATCCAGCCTGCAAATCTCAGGGAATGATTTCTTGAAGGAATTGATCCTTAAATTATGATGGAGTCCTAACTGACAAGTTAGGCATTTAACAGGGAGAGGAGAGTCACTCCCTTGAATTCTTAAAAGGTTGTTGTCAATAGTTTTGTGATCTTAGATGCAAATTCTTTTCTTAATCGACATGCAATATGCCTGAGACTAGAGATAACTCATTCAGGGCTTTCGACTTCTGTCATCTCTTGCCAATGTTTATTCCACCCTTGATCCTCTTTCTAGTCAGAAGAAAGCTTTTTGCTAGGAAAGACAGAAACAGTTTAAGAGCTGATGTACTCTGCTCTTTGTCATCCGTCAGTATTTTAAAATAATCCCAGCAGAACGAGTCTAAACATTCTTTGGTATATTTTCATTCCGGATATAGCTAAGCAAAATTTACTTCTTGTTTTCAATATTTCCTCATATCTTAGTTCATTTGGTATTTTAACCTTACTGATACTATTTTTCCATGTTTCAGCCATTCTTTCATATTCAGTCTTTGTTATATAGTCTTCTTTCCATCTTTGTTTATGTTCTTTTTAAAATCTGATGTTTATCTGCTTCCCAGAGGTCTCAAGTTATACTATTCAAAGACTATGCTTTGTATTGGAATAAAATGGGAAATAAAATATTGTCTGTTCTCAAGAAGCAGAGAGAATGACAAACAAGTGGACAGACAATAGAAATATAATTGGAGAAATGCAAGTTACTGTGCATGGGATTGTGTAGACATTGTTTGGGGATAGAGTCGAATCAAGAGGATTTCTCAAAAAGGTGATTGTTAGAATTTACAGGGGCCTAATAAATAGCATGTTTCTTTACCAAGTTCTGAATCATCAAGAATTAAGACAAAGGAGTAAGACAAGCAAAATACTAGCAAACTAAATCTAGCAACATATAAAAAGGATTATACACAATGAACAAGTAGGGTTTGTCCCAGAAATGAAAGGATGGTTTAACATGAAAGTTAAACAATGTCATGCAGTAGTCCCCCTTAGCCGGCGTTTCGCTTTTCACAGTTTCCATTACCTGAGGTTAACCTCAGTCCTGAAACATTAAATAGGAAATTCCAGAAATAAACACTTCATAAGTCTTAACTCTCATGCTCTTCTGAGTAGCATGGTGGAATCTTGTGCCCTTTCATTCCATCTCACCTGGGAGGTGAATCACCCCTTTGTCCAGCACCTCCTTGCTGTAGATGCTCCCGCCTGTTAGTCACTTGGCAGCTGTCTCAGTCATCACACGGGTTGCCCTGGTATCACAGTGCTTCCGTTCAAGCAATTATTCTACTTAACAATGGCTCCCAAAGTGCAGGGGTAGTGATGCCGGCAGTTTGGACATGACCAGACAAACCATCAAAGTGCTTTCTTTAGTGAAAAGGTGAGTGCGGTACAGTAAGATATGTTGAGAGAGAGAAAGAGACGACATTCACATAACTTTTCATACGGTATGTTGTTATAATTGTTCTATGTTACTATTACTTGTTAATCTCTTATGGTTAATTTATAAGTTAAATTTCATATAGGTATAGGAAAAATACATGGTATATAGAGGATTCAGTGCTCTCTGCAGTTTCAGGCGTCCACTGCGGGGGTCTTGAAATATATTCCCTGTGGATAATGGTGGTCTACTCTGTGCTGTTTCTCTAAAGTTGTTTTATGATCTTTGAAGAGTCGATAAGGCATATGGAAAAGGATGAATTAACTGCACCTGAGTTGTTTGATATTAAGTATAGATTATGACAAAAGCTCATACAGTGAAAAAAATTACATTTGGGGGTAAATAAACCTGACTTGGAGTTCAAAAATATGCCACCAGAAAAGGGCAACCAAATTAAACAACACTAAAAGCTGTAACTTATTTGAAATCCACCTTCAGTTTAAATTCAGATTACCTGAGCTTTAAAAACATTTCCCTGAGAAAGGAGTTTAACTTGTGGCAACAGCCAATGTGCTTCGGGCTGTGTAAAAACAAGGGACATTTAGACATGGGGACCTTACATCATGGATTTAAAGATGCAAAGAGCCCGAATGTCGAAAAGCTAGTCTACTCACACGAGTCTGTAGATACAAAATGGATGGACATTTTTGCAGAGCTGGAAATTCATTCCTGCAAGTCTAGAAACCTGCTATTGCTAACAAGTAAAGTCATATTCCAGATCAAACTCCTTTGTTGACAGGGTATCTAACTCGATGTCATCGTATGGGACTGCCACTGGCAATCGGTGGCATGTGGGTTTGGTAAGAGGAGACCTGCAGGTCAAAGAGAGCTTGATTTTGAATGTGTTCAGTTTTACGCTACATAAAAGAAAAGAAGGCTATCCTAAATGCTGCAGGCAGTTTAGAGAATAATATTGGGATCGGAAACACAGAGCAAAAATATCCTACTGTATCATGGGACATGAAGAAACATGTCATTGTTAAATTTTATTAAAAATGGTAATATCTATTTAGTTAGCCCCAATGTATTTACATTCAACTTTTAAAAGGTCTTATATGTATGTGCCTTAAGATAACACAATAATACGGCTTATAAAATTTAAATATCCAATAGAGTTAAACTCTATATCAGAGGAGAGAGAAACATAAAGATACTGTTACACTATTCTCACACACACTATTTGTTTCATTTGTTCTATTACTACTAATTGCCACTGTTAACTAGTCGCCTTGTTTTTGCTTGAAGGTATTTATGTAGCCTAAAAGCAAATAATATATAATGGAAATAAAAACCTATGTTATATTTTATGTTAAAATCATGAAATATATGTTGGTATAATGATTTATTACATATTATACTATGGTTTTGGTCTAGTATGGCTGTGTGTCACGGGCTGGCTCTCTGAAAAGTTAGTCACCCTGCTATACATGCAGATGTCCTTCATAGATGCTAACGGACAACTATTCAGCTCTCAGTTTTTCAGTTCTCAGATAGGTATTTCTGCTGTTTGCTATTCCACTGAAACAGTTTAATTAAAAGGCTTCTGAGGGAAATATGTACTAGTATATTTCATATGTCTGAGACAGTGGCTGATTAATTAAAGATAAACTCAATTAAGTTAGCCATTAAATACATGAATAATTGTCAAGAAAGTAAAGCATTAAGTTTTGTCAATCTTAAAAATCTAAGTTCAGAAATTTTAAGAGTATATTTTCTTTTTCAGTGAAAATACCTGGACAAGCTCCTGCCTGGCTTCTAAAAAGACATGTGAGGTAGGAGAACTGCTACGTTACTCCTTTTCCTCTGTTTTATAAGATTTTCACTTTGAATTAAAGCAATAGGTAAAAGTCACTTTTTGATAACAGTTGCTCATCAGCTGCCTCCTTGTATTCCGCACAGTACCGGCAACTAGGTCAGTTTTACATATAGGACTGCCCATATGATGTGTTTTGAAGGGTTCTGAGGTTTCAATGTCCCCAAACTGTCCCCAGGGGATGCCTTAAAATCTACAGCAGACATTTAGTTCTGTGCACTTCTCATTGCATTACCTGAGTTTGTCTTTGTAAAAAGGAGTGTTTCTGGCATAAGATAATTATTTGGCATTTTAGAATGAATGACTATCAAATGGTTCACTATCTGTAGTAGTCATTGAAGCACCGGTCGTGTAGGGATAATCCTACGACCAAGAAACGGGAAAAGGAATAATGGAGAAGCCAGGGATAACAGAGATAAACTGTAGTTGTATCTAAACCACTAGTTCCCTAGGCAAGTTTCCCTGTTGTCGGGAGTAATGTGAGTGACCAACTGAACCATGGAACAGGCACGTATTTGAGAACAGACTGAAATTGCACAGCAGAGGAAACATGCTTTGTCCTCCCTTCCTTGGCATCTCTTCTAGGAACTTGGTGACCGTTCAATAAGAATGGGTTCTGTTGAAATATGCAGACTCTCCTGCCCCCAAAACTTAAGAAGCCATCTAGGGCATACCTTACTTGGATCTGGAATTGATTGATTTAAACTAAGGCTTAATTTTTTAAAATATTTTATGTATCATATCTATGGAAAGAAATCAAGTGATATATCAAGATAAGGGAAAGTAATAGAAAAGTACTGAAATAAGAAGATATGAATCCTAGACCTTCCGCTCCCTCGTATTAGCTATGTGATCCTGAAAATACATAGCTTAATCTCTCTGATTCCCTAACATTCTCTTACATTCCCTCTCTGATGTAACACGGGGGATAACATTGGCCATCCTGCCTCTATCAGAGGACTGATGAGAGCCCCCTATAAGATATTACCTGTTAGAACACTTTGCATACTGTAAGTTGTAATAAACAAATATAATGTGATATTACACTGCTCTTGATTAGAGAATTCACTGTCGTCATTGAAATCAGAGTACCTAATTTCTTTCAGCTCCCAAAGCATAATCCAGAGGTTGAGCAAAGACCAACAAGGACATCTTTTAGAAGGTGGTAAGAGACCAATCCAGGAAATAATTCAGCCCAAGAACATGGATTTGTATGGAAGCTGCTTCCAAGTGACATCCTTGAAGTGTGCTGTGAGCAAACAAACTTCTAGTTGGACCGAGAAGACAAAGACACCAACAGAAGGTTTTATTTTTATTTTTAGGATTTCACTGTATCATCATTAATAAATGCCATGAAATCGGGTTTTGGGGGAACTGCTTTTGTAAATAGGGATCATTAATAACCATTTTATTTCGACTCTGAAAAAATACTTGCCCTATTTAATCTCTGTCTGAGTTGAATATAGAAGAAAATTGTTTCAGTTTACTATAGCCTTGAAAAAACTTTATTTAATATCCTTATTCCCAATATCTCCTTGTTAATGATGCCTTCCAGTACCATACAGTAAAAAGCCAATGAACTGCTGCTACAGCATGGGCGAATCTCCGAATCACTGTGCGAACTAAAAGAAGCCAGACGCAGAAAAGTAAACATTACATGAAATCTCATTTTTATGAAATGCAAGCTAACCTATGGAGACAAAAAACAGATGAGGGTTTCCTAGAGTAGGAAGGGTTCGAGTAGGAGATGAAGGAAGAACGGGCTGGGAAGAAGCACAAAGAATCTTTTTAGGGATGATCATTTCTAGATCTTGACCGTGGTGATTGTTTTGCAGATATCTGCACTGTTAAAACTCCAGGGTTTTTGGACCAGAGCAACTAGCTGGCTTGAACTATCCACCTGCTGAGCTGTCAGAGACTGAGGGTAGAGCAGCTGGCAGGCTGAAGAAAAGTGAGACTTGATGCGGGGAGACGAGTTAGAAGGCTAATGCAGAAGTTCAAGGGAGGCAGAGTCTGAACAAAAGGAGCAGCAGGATAACGAAGAGAAGCAAATTCCAAAGAATCTTTGGGAGTGGAATGGATAGAGCTTCCCATGATCAGATACCAAAAACAGAGATGCAGAAGATTAGGCTGTCTGGGGTCATTGCTTAGATACCTGGGTGATGGCGGTATTACTGACTGAGACGTAGGATGCAGGAGGAGAGAGGTCTGCGGTGGGCGAGTGGAATTAGAAGGGTCTGTGGGAAAAAACAAATGGAGATACCCAGTGCGGAGATGAGCAGGAACTCCGAGACACGCCTAGACTGAAGATTCGAAAATGTTAGGATCACCCGTGGCTTGTCGAAGCTACAGGTATAGCTGTGAGGGCTCAGAATAAAGGATGTGGTGAGAAGAGGAGCTGGAATCCCGGGGAACAGCCCGCTTGGAAGTGGGAGGAAGGGAAGCCCGTGTAGGACACGGAACAAATGGCCAGAGACAGGAGCAAAACGGGGTGAGAGCGGTGCCCCAGACACGTTTGTCGAATTGCTCAGTGAATCAAGGCGGAGAGTGTTTCAAGGCTCTGGGAATAAACAACAGCAGAGAAATCAAGTGCAACAGGACCGGTGGCTGGGGAAAAAGCAATTTCACTGGTGTGGTGAGAGTAGAAGCCAGATTGTAGCAGGTGAGAAGCATCCAGGTGAGGATAGGGTGGTAACGAATATTGACTATATTTTGATAAGTGTGAGAAAGGGTAGTAATAATTACAATTGCTGCATTTTGCCTTGCATAGTGAGTACTTTTCTGCCCAAATTTCTGAGGGAAAAATAAGGATGTGCATTATACGTGGGGAGTACTAATTCCGTATCTATATAAATGTCTTTAATTCTTTTATTTATGCTCATGCGTTAAAAGTGTAACTCTAGAAAGCAATAACAATATCCATATGCAAAATGATAACCTAGAATATGATAATAGGTTCTGTTTCTAAATACGCATAAATTAAAAATTGAATTAAAAAATCTAAGTAAAAGATTTTTTTTCCTGAAAGTTTGGGCCAAAAACATGGTTGTGCATTGTATATGGGAGCACATTAAACACAGCAAAATGTGATGTGTCTCTGAGGGAAGTGACGGTCAAGGGATCTAGAGCAGCAGTGATGGTTGAGAGGATGCACTTTTGGACTTCGTTTTCAAAGATTTCAAGAGGGAGAAGAGTCTAAGAAACTCCCTCTTAAACCCATCACTCGGCTTCAATAATCTGATTTATTTTTGCTGCCCTGGTCGATCGATATTTGGAATCCATCAGTTGCACTAGAAGAAGCCATTTTAGGTAGCTAATAAAAACAACCTAGGCCAGTGAAGCATGTTCCACAGAAAGAGAAGTGACGCCTGGAGCGCCAGGCCGGGCTACATAGGAGACACACTGCAGGAGCAGTGTTTGCATTGACCGGATTCAAGAGAAAAAACCACTTAGCGAACTCTCTGGCCGTGGCCAGCCCCCTGGTCCAAGCTGCCATCCTCCCTCCTGGATTATCTAACCTCCCAAGAGATAAGGTTATTACTTCACTAGCTTCCTGCTTGTCCAGACTTGTCCCTATCTAATCTATTCTTAACTCAGCAACGAGCAGGATCCTGTTAGAAGGGATCTAGGATGTGATGCTCCACCGCTCCAAGCCCTGCCGTTACTCCCCGTTTCACACTCAGTGAAAATCGAAGTCCTCACAACAGCCTGTGAGCCCCTGCGTAAACTGAGCCCTCATTGCGCCTGTCTGAGCCCTTAGTCCTTGCCCTGAAGCTCGTTCTCCTTTAGCCATTGTGCCGTCCCGGTGTTCCTTGAGCACACTCCGACGGCCCTGGCTCAGGGCCTCTGCACTAACTATCCCTTTGCCAAGAAGGCTCTTCCCTCTGAAAGCTGCCTGACACCCTCCCTAACTCCTCTGACACGTCAGCATCACGGGGCCCTTCTCTGAACACCTTTTTAAAAACAGAAATCAACCTTTGCCCAAGAATTCTCTATCCCCTTCCCCAGCTTTATTTTATCCCATAAACTTTGTTATTATCTAACATATATTTTACTTGTTTATTGGCTTATTTTCTGCCCCTGTAATTAAAGAATAAGCTTCAGATGGGTAAGAATTTTTTTTTTTAGATAGAATCCTTGGCACATAAAACTCAATAAATAATTTTTGAATCAATTCAGCCTCTGTATCTATACGTATTTTTTGTGGTTGTGCCCCCAGATCTCCGTCACAACCTAAAAGGCAAAGTGAAAAAATCTACGTCTTTCCAAAGCAAGAAGACTGGCATAAATTGGACAGATGATGAAAAAAGAATCTACAGGGATAAAAGAATAACTCAAACGGAAGAAATATTGCAGTATTTGCTCTCTATCATGAAAAGCACTAAAAACGCGCAAACCACTCAGACGAAACAGATATTCAACCTAAGAACCGGCTTCCAAATCCAACATCAGTAAGTCAATACAATTTTGTCATTCTAAACTATTTAATACATTCCTTTTTAAGGAAGCAAGGCTAATTAACTTGTTATCCCAAGAAACAAACATAGGCTCTTAAAAATGGTGGTAGCTATATCACATTGGACAAAGGGACAAAGGTCCAAAGCAGTAAGAAAATACTGGATATGTGAAGGAGTAAGTTATCGGGTCCTATTTGAATGTTTATTTGCATGAAAGCACTCATTAATTTGAATCTATGAATAAAGTCTGCATTAATAAAGTATGACCATAGCCTGACTTGAGATCGCTCAGGTGTGCTTAAGCTTCATAATCCTAGCGGGCAACCAGAATTAGAAATAATTAACTTGAGTTATTTCAGCTTATTGATACTCAGAGGAAAACAGAAAGGATGAGACCAGATTTCTTTTAAAGTTCAAAAGAAAATAGAACCGACACTAAGCCAAAAGGAAATCTATATAAAAAAAGTAACACAATGACAAGCAGAAAATAATAAATATAATATTAGTATTATCAACAAATTTTGAAAAGTACCTTCTATGTACTAGACACAGTTCTATGTTTACACACATACACACATTATACATTCTGTACATGAGGAAATTGAGGTACAAAGAGGTTAAGTAATTGTCCAAGCCAGCACGCAGCAGGATTGGATTCAACCCCAACTGGACATTCTGCCACCAGAGTCTCTCCCTGCTAGGCTTTGACATGTCCCTTTATAACATAAATGCAAAACAGGACCAATATACTTACCGTCTTTTGCCGTGTATAATGCGCACGTTTTTGCCCACATTTTTGAGATTTTTGAGGGAAAATAGGGATGCGCACTCTACATAGGTAGTACCTGAAATACCTTGTATCTGTTCTATATTTTGTAATTATTTGTTACATAAAGTTTCTTGTATCATATGTTCAAAAATAAATGCTAAGATTTTTTATAATACAAAAAATGAGTATCTAAATATAAATAAATAAATAATTGAATTAAAAATTAAAAGTTTTTTTTCCTGCAAGATTGGGCCAAAACCATGGGGGCACATTATACATGGCAAAATACAGGGTAATATTGAAAAATAGCTTACAAATCAATGGCAAAATTATTAATATTTCACTAGGAAAATGGGCAAAGACTATGACCCAGAAATTCACAAAGGGTTGAAAAAACCATGGCCAATGAGCACTTTAAAATGTCTGATCTCACTTAAATCCAAGAGTGCAAATCAAAACAATAATGAAATGCTATTCATGTTTGCTTTTCAATGGAAGAATCCATTCACTAATTATTGGAATGTAATCTGGTCCAGAGTTTCTGGAAGATGGCCCAACAATATTAATGAAAAATCCTTAATATCTTCATTCATTTAATAAGAAATTCTACCTTTAGAAATTGATCCTAAGGGGAAAAACCGAGGTAAGGGCTAAGAGATTTCTGTAGTGATGTTCATTTCGGTATTGTTTAGAAGAACCAAAGTTAAAAAGAAACAATTTGAAAAAGAAGGATAAAATAGAATCAGTCTTGTCTGATTTCAACACCTTTTATATAGCTACTGTAATCAAGAGAGTATAGTATTGGACGGGAATAGACATCTGTGTCAATGGAACCAAATAGAGAACCCAGATGTAGACCCACCCAAATGTGCTTGACTAATTTTGACAAAAGTAATTTGATGAAGGAGAGATAGAATTTTCAACCAATGTTGCTGGAATAATTAGACATCCACAGTCCAAAAAAATAAAACTTGACTTAAACTCATTTCCCTTACAAAAAATAATTCAAAATGGGTCGTGGACTTAACCACACAATATAAATCTATAAAACTTTTAGAAAAACACGAACTCTTCATAATCTAGATTTGGGAAAAACATTATACTTTATACCAAAAGCATAATCCATAAAGAAAAATCGATAAATTACACTGCATCAAAATAACAGTGTTTGCCCTTCAAAAGGCCTGGTTAAAAGGATAAAAAGACAAGCTCTAGTATCAGAGGAAATACCTGCAAACCACATAAACAAGAGACTAGTATCTAGATTAAAGAGGTCTCAAAATGTAACAGTAAGAAAACAAGCATTTCGTTCAGAAAATGAGCGAAAGATATAAATACATTTCATCAAACACAACATACAGATACCATGTAACCACAAAGAAAGATGCTCCACGTCCTTGGCCATTAGGGAAATGCCAGCTAAAACCACAATGAGACAGCTGCACACTATCAGAAAGGCTAAAATAAAGAACAGTGATCGCACTGAATGCTGGCGAGGATGAGAAGAAACTGGGTCTCTCGGACATTGCTGGTAGGGTGTCAAATGGTAGTCACTCTGGAAAACAGTTTTACAGTTTCCTTAAAGACCACATATAGAACTACCTATGATGCAGAAATTGCTCTCCTGGACAATAACCCCAGAAGAATGAAAAACTTACACTCACACAAAAACCTGTACACAAATGTTTTTAGCAGGTTTATTTGTAATAGCCATGAGTTGGAAAAAAGCCACATGTCCGTCAGTGGATGACTGTTGTTAAACACACTGTGGTACAACAGGTCACAGGCTGCTTACTACTCAGTGATAATCAGGAATGAACTACTGACACACACAGAGCAACCCGGGTCCATCTCCAGGGAATTGTCCTGGGTGAGAAAAGCCAGTCCCAAGTGTTCCATGCAGTATGATTCCGTGTATGTAACATTCTT
Source organism: Mormoops blainvillei (assembly GCA_004026545.1). Classification (NCBI taxonomy): domain Eukaryota; kingdom Metazoa; phylum Chordata; class Mammalia; order Chiroptera; family Mormoopidae; genus Mormoops; species Mormoops blainvillei. The sequence continues at coordinate 38,059 of PVJD01003892.1, forward strand.
GAGATAAGAAAATTCCATAATCCAGACAACAGATTAATGATTGCCAGGAGGTAAGGAGGGGCTGGACAAGGAGGCAAGCAGGTATGTCTATAAAAAGAAAACACAGGGCACTGTCTGTACCTTGGCGACCGAAGGCGATGTCCTGATTGTATTATTATACTACTGTTTTGCAAGGTGCTGTATCTGAGGGAAACCGGGCAAAGGCTCCATGACTAGCCTTAGAAAGGCTAATACACTTTCTATATTATTTCTTCCAATTGCACATGAGACTACAACTGTTCCAAAATTAAAATGTCGATTGAAAGCATTGTTGAGATTTTTGTGAGAAAAAAATGAATTCTAAAGAAAACTGAGACACTTTAAGTGGCTGCAATTTGTAACTTACAAACCCTCCCTCTCTTGAGGAAGACGTCCCTTTCTTGGCTTTACATGACCTTTTTACTGACTATAGAAAAAAAACTTACAGTATGTACACTGAGTTCATTCTAACAGAATACGTTAGGTTCGTGAAATTTTAGAGAACATTTAGTGCCACTAGATGTTATATGTAAGGAACTGAGCCTCCCAGCGTGACTATTATTATATCAGGAAGCCTGGGACCAAGGCAGGCATCCAAATAAACATATATATCCTCTAGGCATTTAGAAATACAGAATTGGAGTGATGCGGAAAAATCATGACCAGAGATGAAGAATTAGAACATTCGCATAGAAATAGCGGTAAAATGTCTTAAGGGAGGATGAACTCACCAAGGAGAAAGAAAATAGACTCATACTGTCACAAATACCTTGGGTGAGTATTAGGCAAAAACTCATGCATTTTCTTTCTTTCCTAGAAACCCAGCTACTTGTGTAAACGTAAAGAGACACAACACATTTTGGGTACCACCCAGACATCCCTCCTTTATAAGCCAAAGGAACCTTATAGGAAGCTCTTCAGAATGGCTCCCACCTGTGTCCCAGACTGCAAGTTTGTCACCTCCCAAAGGGCACAAGAAAAGGAAAAAATGTTCTCATGTCAACACCATAAGGACTAAAGACATGAAACCTGTCGACAGCAAATGGGAGACTATTTCCTTGAGTTTTAAAAAGGATACGGATATTATCAAAGGCAAAAGTCTTCAAGCTGAGGAATCCAACCAGCAAAGCTCTGTGCAGATAGCTCCCCCGTCCAACTAAAACTAAGGATGAGCAGCCAAATAAGAATGATGGACAACCCACCTTCCATTTGGAGTCCCAAAGGCAGAAAGAATCTAGCTTCATGCTGCTCTGAAAACTTGGCGTGAAAGATAACATGTATTCACACATTAAAAAGAAAAGAAAGAGAAAGAAGAATCCTCTGCATCTTTCTGCCACTATTTCTCCCCTTACACACACATATGCATATACTAGACTACAAATTCTAGATCCCCCATCTTCCTTAGCGGGGACATCTTTCAGGGGTAGAAAAAGAAACCTGGAGAAAACATAGAAGATTTAAAATCTTCTCAAGTATTTATATTTAATTTTTGTCAAGATGGAAACAAATTCTCTGAACTTTTGATTTCACCCAAAATGATTTCTGTGTACACCAACAAAGCCAAGAACTCAGGAAGGAATGACCTGTCCTATCTATCACTGACTTTAATGTCCCTGCTAGGCACTTGAATGAATCAGTCAACAAACATTTCCTGAATTCCTGTTATATCTGTAATGTGATAGAAAACAGTGGTAATTAAAAAAAAGGGGGGCATTTCTCCCCACTAGAAGATTGTATAATTGTATATATAAAACATACATGACTAAAATAATTACAGAATAAGATAATGCACAGTAAAGCACTAAGATTCAAACAATTCAAAAAATACTGTCTATTGAAAGATGCTAATTACACAGAGCAAAAATGTGCACAGAAAGGCACTGAACTGTGTCAGGTATGGTTCGCAATAGTTATTTCACGTCTCCATGTTTAGCAGAAATGTGAAAGGTGAGATGGGCAGTTTCCTTTAGAGCCAGTAAACGTTCAGCCTCAGCTTCACGTGGAGGCAAGTGGGGCCCCTCGAGGCTTGTCATTCACAAGACAGCGAGCACCGGCGAGCGTCCCGAGACACTGCCGAGAAACAGGTAGGCCAGGCCAGTGAGGCTGGGGATGTGTGCGTGAGCAACGAGAGTCGACCCAGCCTAGAATCATTGTCAGCAACGGCATCCATTCCAGGGTGAGGGTAAGAAGCCCAAGGGTCAGGCAGGAGAGGGACAGGACAGGGACGGGCCACAAGCCGAAATGGGTCACTGTGGCCAGATGGAACGAGAAAGGTTGAGGCTGGGTTGCCTACTCTCAGCAATATTTGCACTAGCCAAAGAGGATTCAAAGAGAGCTCATGGGGATATTAAAGAGTAAGTGTGATGTTCTGGTTTTGGCTTTTAAGAGACTTTATTTTATAGAGAAGCTTTAAGTTTACAGCAATATTGAGCAGGAGGTACAGAGATTTCCCATACATCCCCTGACCCCCACACATGCACATAGCCTCCCCTATAACCAGAGCCCACCAGAATGTTACATCTGTTACAACTGATGAACCTGCATTGATATTGTACACTGGTATCACCCAAAGCCCATATTTACATTAGGGTTCACTCTTGGTGTTGTACATTCCACGGGTTTGGGCGAATGTATAATGAAATATACCCATCAGTATAGTGTCATACAGAGTAGTTCACTGGCCTAAAAATTCTCTATGCTCTTCTAAACCCGAACAACCACTGATCTTTTAATTGTCTCCATAATTTTGCCTTTTCCAAAATATCACACAGTTAGAATCTTATAGTATGTAGCCTTTTCAGATTGACTTCTTTCACTCAGCGATATGCATATAAACTCTATCATGTTTTCTTCATGGCTTGATAGCTCATTGTTAGTGGTAAATAGTACTCCATTGTCAATAAAATATATAATCTCCCAGCGCTAAGAAAAAAAAGAAACAAATGACTAATCAGAAATGAAAGAGGGACCACCAATATGGGCCACCAATATAAAGGGGTGGCCAAACCTTGGGCATCTCTGTGCCACACTGGAAGGAGAAGGGTTGTCTTGGTCCACACATGAAATACATTGTGACATGTAGTCACTAAAATCTCATCACGTTTTAAGTAAATTTATAATTTTGTGTTAGGACACATTCACAGCCGTCCTGGGCTGCACGTGGCCCGTGGCCACAGGCTGGACGCCCCTGCGAGGGTGATAAGGGAATACATGAATGGCCCTCTGCCCACAAATCTGATAACCTAGATGAAATGGACAAATTCCATGAAAGACAAAATCTGCCAAAATCCATACAAGAATGGACAATCCGAATGGGCTTATATCAGTTAAAGAAACTGAATCAATAAATAATAACTCGCCAAAAGAGCAATCACCGGGCCCAGGTGGTAGAATTCGCTGATTAATTGCACCAAAAATTTAAGAAATTTAAACCACTTCTCTACAATCTCTTCCAAAAGATAGAAACAGAGGGAATACTTCCTAACATATTCTATGAGGCCAGGATTGCCTTAATATTAAAACCAGACAAAGACACTACAGAAAAGGAAAATTACATTACAGACCAATATCTCTCATAAACATAGATGCAAAAATTCTCAGCAAAATATTAGAAAATAGAATCCAGTAATGTCTAAAAATAATCATATGGCCAAGTAGCCTTTATTCTAGGTATGCAAGGCTGGCTCAATATTCAAATATCAATCCATCCCATCAACAGATGAGAAAAATCATGTTATATGGTCACATCAATAGATGCAGAAAAAGCACTTGACAAAATTCCACACCGATTTATGATTAAAAACTCTCAGCAAACTTGGAATGGAAGGAAACTTCCTCAACTTGATCAAGAACATCTACCAAAAAAATCTACAACTAACATTATAATGAGGAGAAACTAGATGCTTTTCTGCTAAGATCAGAAACAAGCAAAGATATCTGTTCTCCCATTCCTATTCAAGACCATAGTGGAAATCTTAGATAATTCGATAAGACAAGGAAATAAAAGGTATACAGAAGTAAAACTCTATTTGTTCACAGGGAACAAGATTGTCTATGTAGAAAATCCCTAACAACAACCAAAAACCTACTGGAAGCAATAAGCAATTATAGCAAGGTTGCCAGACACAAAGTTAACTTTCAAAAGTGAATCACCATCTTAGATACCAGCAATGAATATTGGAACTTGAAATTGAAAACACAATACCATTTACCTTAGCACCAAGAAAAAAGAAATACTTAGATATAAACCTAATATACCCAAGAATTATTTGAGGAATACCATAAAACTCTAATAAAAGAAATCAAAAATCCAAATAAATGGAAAGATATTCATGTACATGGGTTGGAAGATTCAATATTGTCAAGAGGCCAGTTCTTCCCAGTTTGATCTATCGATACAGTGAAATCCCAATCAAAATCCTAGCAAGTTATTAACTGACAAACTTGATTCTAAAATTTATATAGAAAGGCAAAAGATTCAGAATATCCAATACAATATTAAAGGGAAGAGCAAAGTCAGAGGAGTGATGTTATTTGACTGCAAGACTTAGAAGACTTACTATAAAGCTCTGGTAATCAAGAGAGTGCGGTGCTGGCAACCTGGACGTCTATGACCGGCCAAAGGAAAAAATGGCACTGGCCGGAGTGGCTCGGCTGCTTGCAGTGTTGTCCTGTAACCGAAGGGTTGTGGCTTCGAGTCCCAGTCAGGCCACGTGCCTAAGTTGTGGGTTTGATCTCCGGTCCAGGCACGTACAGGAGGAAACCAATCGATGCTGCTCTCTCACTTATGTTTCTCTCCCTTCCCCTCTCTCTAGAAGCAATGAAAAAGCATCCTTGGGTAAGGATAAAAAGCTTTTTTTTTTTTTTGAGAAAAGAAAGAAAAAGACAAAGAATTGAGGCTATTATGAAAGGAGGACTGAGTATCTGCTATGACCCGGCCTCTGCACAGGTGTGACCTGGTTTCGCCTCCTCTTCGGATCCCAGCGCATGGCAGCATGACACCCGGCGGAGCCTGGGTTCTGGAGCGGCACCCATGCTACTGAGCGAGGCAGGGGGCTGTCGTGATACCAAACAGAAGACAGACACGGACTCTGGGGCTCTGACGTTGGCATCGTTAAATTGTTCTCTTAGGTTTTATGACAAGAATGATCTGCCCACCGCTACCAAAAAAATTATACTTCATTTTTACCCCAGAAGGGGGAGCACCCTTTCTGCAGATAAGAGGGATTTGCTTTTTAAGTCATTTTTTTTTTCCCAAAACAAAAGCATGGCTACTTTCAGAAACATGTTATCAACTGTTAAGTGGTGATTTCTCTTTGAAATAAATTATAAGCAAACAATGGTCACTCTATTAACAGTTTGGCCCTCTTCACCCCTCACCACCAAGTCTGGTAAGAGCCTGCAGTCTCCACAGTCATAGGCACCCATTGACCCAAACAAACTGTGGTGCCCTCCTGGATCCCCAGGCAGCCTCAGCTCACCATTTCATCCTTTCTCCTAAAGGCTGTGTGGAGAGAATTGTTCACAGCAAGTTCTGGGTAACAGACTGGAGAGGCCGTGGGCCTTGACCTAGGTCTCCTACTAGGAGACACTAGGAGAGTGAGGTTTTGTTTAAAGAAAAGACAGATAGCAAATCCACCTGGTGGAATAATATCGTCCCTTCGTGGAGGTAACCACCGTTCTGAAGATGACTGAGTGCTGAGGACGGCAGGGCCACTTCCCGGCCACAGAAGCCTGGGTCACTGAGTCATGCCATCTGAGAACACTTGGGATGACTAATGAACTATGACAAGGCTCAAGACATTTTGCAATCCTGCTCGGTGAGGCCATACCTTTGGTGAAGCCCTTCATTTCTCTGACTCTGCTTGTTTGCACTGACCTCTTGAGCGAGCCCCCAGGGCAGGGAGTTTTATGATCAGGATCAGACTTCAATGCTACAGAAGGAAACTTCAGACCAGAAGAAAAGGCCTCACCCAGGAATGCGGGCATGGGAGTCCTCTAGGGCGCCATGTCTCACCGTTATTGTCCTCAGGTGCTCACCTGCCGAGGGCGTTTTATGTAGCGTCAGGTGGGGCCTACAGGAGCCAGAGCTCAGGGGCCAGTCTCCTCTGGCTGCAGTCAGCCTTTCCTGTTACCCCCAGTGGACAGACAATATCACTTTGTATGTGAGCAAGCAGTGAACAGAAGAGTGGAGTGTTTTATTCAGCCAGGCCGTACTTGCCCTGCCCCGTGGATGGTCTGGCCTGGTTGCCAGGCACCTGTATATTTTAGAAGTGCAGCAGTCCACGGGGTTCCAAGCAGGTAGCTATGGTGCGGCCCCCGGAAACTAACAACTAGGAGCAGAGCTTCAGTGCCTCTGAAGCCGTGGAGGGCCTTCAACCGTCACAGAAATAACTGACCTCCTTGTTCTCGAGCTGTGTTCTGCTGACGTTTTCTGACTCCTGGAGACAAAGTCCTTTGGGTTTGCCTTCTGTTTCTGCCACTATTATTATTATTTTTTTTTTTAAAGAAGCCAATGTACTTTGAGGAGGAATAAAGAGTTAGCCAAAGGCTTTGCTGCCCTGGTGGAAGAATATTGTTATTTCGGTGATGCCCTCAAGTCACCAGTCGTAGAGGCCATAAGGGCTCATCTTCAAGGACGGACATCAGTCAAAGGTGGATCAAAATCCTTCTGATCCCAACTAAAGCCAAAGGTATCTCAGGGGAAAAAAAAAACAAATCTCGAACAACTTTAGAGGGAAATAATAAATAATGGATATTTGGATGAAAACAGTCATCTGCAGGAAAGCCTACAGCTGCTTCCCCAGGGAGACAGGATAGAAAGAGGGTGGGAACTGAAGGACCAAGGGGGAAAAGATGCTTGAAAAGTAATACACATGAATGAAACAGACTGTAAATGATGAAGGGGGCCCCTAAAATCTCTGGCTGAAACCCTGCTCCCGGCAGTAAATTCACCTGCCTCCTTTAGAGAAGAGTAGGCAGATGGTGGCATCCCCCCTCCCAAAGCAAGGAGGGGTGTTCTCCAGGGTCACAGGCAGGTTCAGTTCAGGTTTCCAATGGAAAACCCTGGATACCCACGCCCACTGTGGGACATCTGTTTCTTCTCTCTCTCAAAGTAATTTAGATTTACCTCCATTTAGTGGAGCTGCTGTTACTTAATTGTATTCTTTGTTTGCTCTTAGGGGTGATTTCTGATAAAATTTTAATTCCTAAGAGTCTTTTTAAATACAGAGAGTTTTAATCTAATTGTGATACATTATTTCCACTTCATCCCTCACCCTAGAATTAGATGACATGAGTATTGTGTTTCTACAATTACTTTAAACCACCACTGACGTTCTTTAAAACCAGAGGGAGATATTTGAGACAAAGTCTATTTCAGTGTAACTATTATTAGAAATCCGTAAAAGTAACTTAGTATTTACCCCAATAGACTTTTATTGGTTTTATTAGCTTTAAGAAAACAAAAAAACTAAACAACAACGAAGACACCCCCAGTTGAACCTACCAGTAAATTCAAAATTCACAGATTAATTGAAGGGGTGAAATTTACAACCACTTGTTTCTCATTTTGTAATTTTCTGGTTTGTCATTTTAGATTTGTTCATGAGATTCTTTGCTATGTAAGGGTCTATTTATGCAGTTAAAACTTTTCCCTGTAAAAAACAGGAAAGGCACAGAGATCCCCTTCCGGGCCAACAGTCGGATGCTCCTCCCCCTGCTCCCACAACTGGAAAAAAAAACCCTCTGGAAATTGTCCTAAGGACATACAACATATCAAGAAACATTCATTGAAGAAAATCTAAGAGCAGTGAGTCAATCGCTTGTGGCCAAGAACACAGGTCACACTGCCCTTCCCCCACTCAAGGGCTAAGGACTATGGTGTGTCCCCAGGAGGGCCAGGCTGCTGGCATTCCTCAGGTCCCTACCTCCATGTTGCCGGAGGCTAAATTCCAGGCAAGTACAGCCAAGAAATCCGGGCCTGCCTTCCTCCACCCAACCAGAAGACGAAGGCTCTTCCCAGAGTCATTAAGCCAAGAAAACTAGAGCCTTGGTCTTTGCTGGAGTTTATTCACAGGGTAGGTTCCCTGCTGGGAGAGGCAAGCTGAGAAGATCAGAGGCTACTGCCCCAGTCAGCCCCATGCTCAAAAAGCAGAGGTGTCACTCGCTCTAGAAGAAATGAGTCACTTTCTCCACCCTCAGATCCGCAGCAGTGGTTCATATGTCTTGCCCCAGGAGGAGAGGCATGCCCTGAAAACAGAGAGCTCTGAAGTTCTTTCTGGGAAAACGGACATGTTTGGAGTGTGGGGAAGTTTAAAGCTAAGGGTGTTGTCAGAAGCAATGGAGATTTAGGTGGTAAGCAGTTAAGAGGAGGCTAGTAGTTTGATACGAGGACCAGCCTAACCAGAGGCCGGCTTGGTTGTCAGGGAGAACCAGTGAAGGAGACAGAAAGAGCCCGCGTAAGGTTTAAATTGTTTTTCTAACTTTCCAGTTAAACATGGCAAACTGAGCACACATGTAATTTGCCTCGTTCTCCAAAATCCACTGAAATGACAATCATTTTTATTTTTTAAGACAGAAGTGCAAGGGTGAAAATAGGAGAGGAAACCATTTTGGAAGCTATAAAGCAAAATGGCTTTCAACTTCGCAATATTAACATGAAAGCTAGATGGGCCGGAACAAGGCTTTCCAAATTATAAAAGCAAATTATTTTTAACCTAAAATTCCACACTCTGTCTACCTTTGATACACCATGTTTAAAGGTGTCCAGCACTATAATCGGCGTGCTCACCATCTCCCATTCCCACAACAGCCATGCAGGGCAGGTTTCGCTTTTGCACTGCAGACAAACAACTGATTCCCACAGACGTTAAATAATGTGCCAATCTCTAGCAGAATCCTCTGATGCCGAGGCCTCTAATCCTTCCTGTTTGGTCACATCGCCTATTTCTAGGGTTTGAGTTTTAAAAAACCTGCAAATGGGGCAAAATACGTAGCAGATCAAAGAACTCAACGGGGGGGGGGGGGGGGGGGGGGAGAAACCCAGAAGGATTGAGCAATTACTCCGGAGCTGTCTACGAACTTAACCAAGCTTAACCCCAATTTGGAATTTCCAACTGGTCATGTGAGCAAAGCAAGCAATTTTAAACTCTGGCCGGGAGCCCCCGTGATTACAAAAATAAAAACCTCTGTTCTGCTCTTATTTTGAAATGAGATGTTCCAGCTGCTCCATCATGAGCCTAAACACTGCCCACCCCCTACCCCCCCACCCCACCCCCACCCCAAGAACACTGCGTCCAGAGAAACTCAGCCAACTTACAAAAGCTGATTTCTGAAAAGTAGGGGACAACCTGGGTCCTGGAGCTTGGACCCAATAAACTTGAAGATCCCTACTAAATATGACCCTAGGTTGTGTGTATCTTGGAGTTTAAATCACTGGGAGGTTTGAGAGCCTCTTGGCCAGTTTCTTTCCTGGACTTATGTTATATAATCAGGACACTTGTCTGGTCTTTCGGTCAGTTGGCTAGCTCCCCTTAGGGTAAAAGTACATGATCTGGTGCACGACAGCGTTGTTTATCAGCCGCCTTTCTGAGAAGTCATGCCACTATACGGAGCTTAAGAAGCGAAAGTGAAATCAGCTGATTGTGACCTCAGGAAGTGTTGCAGAGTTAAAGAGCTGTTTATTCAGTAGTGCACATGCAGAAGTCCCATGCAAGCCAGGGTCTGCCAGTCGCCTCTCCACCGACGGGTTTCTGGAGGCTGACATTAGCAGGCCGGCGAGACGGAAGAAACAGCTGAACCCTGGGCCGCTGCTCCTCCTTTTTTATGAGTGTTTCTGTGGGTTCTGCATCTTCTTTAGGTAAGTAGCTTGCAGGCACTCTTGCCCAGACGCCAGCCACTCCCTAAGAGGAGTTTGTTTTCTTCTGAGACCTTTCACATTCCAGCAGTGGGCCTGGGACGATTATCGGTGGTCCGCGTCTGTGACCTTCCTCCTACTGTGTGATCTACCCCGACTCTGCTCTCCTCCTCTCCTTTCATCATCGGCTTCACATCTGGGCTTGCAAAAAGCCTGCAAAACACCTGTGGCTTGTGAGGTGGATTGTTCATCAGAAGTAAGTAAACAGGTACCCAAAGGTAGTTATGGAAACACTGTAGATCCTAAAAATACACACTGTGGATTAAGGTTATCAGGAAGACCGGTGTTCTTGACTCAGAAAGAATATCATAGGGTCTAAAAGGTTTTCCGTGCCTATGTTATGAGGCTCTATTGCTTCTCACACCTCGATGGAAATTCATGGTGGGGTATTAGCTCCGTTGTGCATATCTTCAAAGGTTTCTTTCTTTTTTTCTTTTTCCTGACTGTGGGCTGTTTCCCTAACAATTTTCAGCATGCTTCTTCACCTGTAAGATCAAAGGCTTCTTTGACAAAGGAAGAAAAGTACATGCATACATGTGACCCTTCTTTCCTCCTTCCCTCATGACAACGGATGCATTTGTTCTCCTTGTACCCCCAGCGCTTCTGAAGTTCTGGATCTCAGAGTCAGTTCACGTGATGTCCCCCTTTCAATCTGTACGTATTCCTCTTTCTCAGCATTCTTTCCAGCTTACTCCATGCTTGATCTAATTACTACGTTGTTTATGTTTTATCACTTCACTTTTTCATAAATGTAACATAATTCTGGAAATATTTTTAATGCAAAAAGAGGAGAACAATTGCCCATAATGCCACGATCCAGAGACACCAAGGCTAACGTTAACATTTCAGACTGTTTACTTGGACCTGGTTTTTCTAAAGGCTACAGAGTTTCATCATCTTGATATGCCGTAATTTAATTCTGAGGTTGGGCATTCAAGTTGCTTTCCGTTTTCTATCAAAGTAATACTGTGATGAACATTCCTGTATAGGAATCATTGATTGCCTTTTTTTTTTAGCTGATGTTACTTTTTATTGCACAAAATAGGGGCAGAACATGTGCACCAAGGACGGGTGCATCTAGAAAGCAATTAAAAGACAGAAACAAGTTAGAGCCGCTCAGCTGTTCAAACATTGCCCGAGAAGCCTTTTCTATTTGTCTTCTGGGACCAGCACACTGAGGGGACTCCACCAGGGTGGGGGAATGTAAGTAAGAAGCAGTCAGTGTGGCCCAGCCTGTCACATCCTCTGTGCGTCCTGGCAGCTGGACTTCACCATGGAGGTCTTGCCCAGCTAAGGAACAGTGTCTATCTGGAAAGAGCAGAGAGCTTTCTTCCTCAGGTGTGGCTGGACATGGAAGGGACAGCTGGCCAAGCTGGGCTAGGACTTGGTACATGAAGTTCGACCGATTTCCCCGTCCAAGAAGTAGTCCAACCCAGCCACGACCTGCCTGCGGGGCACGCACCACCCTCTTGGCGCGGCTGTGGAATGCGTCGTTGCGTGCTTTGTTGTACTCACCCAGGGCGAAGTTGAGCGCCTGCTGCACGCCCTCCTCGTTGATATCTGCCTCTGTCAGGCCGCGGGGCCTGACAGGCTTGCAGAAGCCGGCACCGGCTGCAGAGCCCACGGCCAGGGCCAGGGCGGCCGGCAGGGGCGGCAGGGCACGCAGGAATCTGGCCATGGTCGACCCAGTGGGGACTCGAGCTAGAGTGGATCGAAGGAAGGCGATTGCGTTTCCGATTGCTGCCTTAAGATAGAATGGCTTGGCCAAAAGATGTGACTGTTTCTAGGACTTTTAGTGCAGAGTGCCAAATTGCTTTCCAGAAAGTTTGTAAGAATTTTCACAACCATCGTCTGCTGTTTTGGAGAAGCGCGTTATTTGTCTTAGGTTATTTGCTCTGTCATATCTTTGATTATGTTGCCTAAGGTATAGACTTTTTAATGTTCGTTAATGGGGTACAGTGATTTCTAATAAATACATATTTGTTCTTTGTCCCCATTTCTGGTACAGAGTTCCTAAAAACCTTTGGAATTTACCAAGTGATAATGCACACAAAGGTATCTAACTTATCTACAGCAAGCCCACTTAAACCACAAAGGGAGTTCTGGAAAATCCCTACGGTTGCCAGGGAAAACAGGCATGTGATTAGAGGGTTGGAACTTTCAGTCCCACCCCCAGCTTCCGGGGAGGTGAGTGGCTGGAGACTAAGTCAATCACCAGTGACCAATGATATAATCAATCCTTCCTACTTGAAGGCTTGGAAAGCTTCTGGGCTGGTGACCGTGAGGAGGCGCTGGTAAGGTGGGGCGCCAGAGAGGGCGTGGACCTCTGCTCCCCTTTTGCCCCATACTTTGCCCTAGGCATCTCTTCCATGGGCTGGTCCTGTGTTGTGTCCTTTTATAATAAACCAGTAATCTAGTAAGTAATCTGTTTACTAGAGTTGTGTGAGCCACTCAGCAAACAAATCAAACCCAAGGAGGGGGTCATGAAAACCTCCAAATTACAGCTGGTCAGTCAGAAATACAGGTGACAGCCTAGCCTTGAGCTGAGCGTCCGAGGTGGAGGGTGGTCCTTTCGGAACTGAGCCTTTCACTTGGGGGTCTGATGCTGTCTCCAGGTTGGTAGTGTCAGAATTAAGTTAAATTGTAGGACATCCAGAGAATTGCGTGGTCGTGGGAAACCCCCACGTTTGGTGGAGAGGACAGAGAAGGAAAAACAGTTTTTTATAGTTAACTGCTATTTTGTGTTCCTTCTTTTGTGAAATATCTCTTCATATCTCTTGTCTACTTTGATGGGGGCAAATGTCTCTTTCATCTGTTTGCAGGAACATTTTCATTTCATCTTTGTTGCAGGTATTTTTCATGCTCATTGACCTAATTTTATTTATGTTCTTTTGTTGTATAGAAATGTGCATTTTAAGTAGTTATATCCATACAATTTTTCTTTGTGGTTTCAATTTGCTTTTAAGCTCAGAGCATTCTTTCTCACTCATAAATCAACATTTTACTATTGGACCCACGTGCAATTTATTTTGGTACGTGGAGTGAGTGAGATGAGGACCTTGTATAGTTTTGTTTTCAGTTAACTAATTTTTCCAGCAATAATAAAAAAATAAATAAAAGTTAAAATTTAAAAAATACCCATTCTTCCACGAAATTATAATACCATTTTTCTCATGTGTTAACTTCGTATGTGTGGCTTTTCTGAGACATTTGCACTCACAAGCAGCCTCTCCAGTAGCCCTAACATTCAGCTTCATTCGGCACGATTTCCCCTCCAGTTATTCTGGAAATCTACCTGGGAGCTGGATGGAGTCTGCAATTACTTCAGTGTTTCTAGCCTGCCTCCCAATGATGCACCTTAAAGTGAATTAATAAATACAACACATGTTTTGGGGAGCTCCGTCTTCAGATACGTGGATAGTTAAATTCTCATTAGCAACTGAGCCTTTGCAGAGCGTGTACTCCTGGGCTCACGCTGCCTCAGCTTTCCTCAGCCCTGTCACATGACAAAGTGAAAACAGTTTAGAACCAGTTTACTCATCCCTTTATTCAAGGAGAAACAGTCCATGGATTGGGGGAGCCCAGCACCTTACAAGCCGTGGAGCCTCTTTCGGAGGGATTGTGGGCAAGAGCAAGTTTTATGGAAGAGTTAGAAGAGGCAACAGGGGAACAGGGCAGGATGGGCTGAGCGGTGGGGCAGTTTCTCATAAGGCCAGAGGACCTGTGTTCTAGGATCAGGTAAGCAAGCTGAAACCGAACGGGAGAACTGTGGTTTGGGCGCATGTTAGGTTTCTGTGGCGGGTTTTTCTGTGAGGGGTTTCCCGTGCGTGCAGGCTGGCCTAGGTGTAGGTTTGTGACATGGCTAGGCCACTGGGGCAGTCTCCATTTTGTGGGTCCTGACAGGTGAATTAGCTTTATCAGCCCAAACCCAGACCTCGAGGGCTTTGGGAGGTGGCCCCCAGGTTCCCGGCGCTTCTCTGAGGGCGGATACCTTTTTCTGCTTGGCAGCAGTAGGCAGGTGGGGGCGCTAACAGTGAGGTCCTGGCCCTGCAGGGAATCAGAAAGGGCAGCGGTCCTGCCTACTGAAAAGCCAGCCCGAGAAGCAACCAGGGAAAGTTGCTTTCTGAGGTTCCCAGATGCTGGCGTGAGAGGTGGAAGGGGGGCGCTTAGCATCTGCTGCTGGTTTGTCTGTGATTTGCTCTGAGTCACTTTGCATGTGTTTAGAAGCCATTTCATGTGCATTAGAAGCTCACAGGTAAGAACCACAGTCCTCTTGTGTGGGGGTGGAGGTGACATTCATGGAAGACTTAGGTTCCCTTCCAGCTGCCTCTCAAAAATACCTTTTGCAAAACTTAAGGTCAAGGTCTCCGTGCCTGTCCATCCTTCTTTGCCTTTCTCTCTACTTTTCTTTGACTGTCAGGTACAAAGTGCAGGAACAGGCTTTGGGCGTTACCACAGGGCTAGTGGGTAGCCTGGTCCTGAATAATACCTGGCACTGCCCATGCCTCCCCAGCTCATCGTCTGCCTCTGCATTTTCAACCCCACCACCTGGGGGCCTATCCCCTTCTGCTGGGGGAAGAGGGGCGGGAGGTGACAGAGCACGTAGTTAGAAGGACACCATTCAAACCTCTCACCTTGCCCTACAAGACCCTTGGGGATCTGGGTCCTAACTCACCTGTCCAGTTTCATCTTGTGCCCTCTCCTTAGTCCCTGGGCTGCAGCCACCCTGGTCTTCCTCTCCCAACGGCATGTTATAACCACTGCACCTCCTTCCAGAAGACTCTTCCCTTGTCCCAACCCAAAGGCGACCTTTCACACCCCTCAGGCCTCCTTCACAGACAGGCCTCCCCTGAACTCCCCAAACTAGACTCACCCCTTCCTCCTGCCAGCTTCTCCTCTCTACTTCATCCTGTTTATTTCCTTCTCAAATTCTTTCAAAAGTTATAATTATCTTTTTTTTAAAAATACTGTATTTGTCTCTCCAACAAGAGTACAAGCCCAATGAAGTCAGGTACCTGGTTTCCTGGGGTGTTACTGATTCTCCCGGCCTGTGACACAGGGAATCACCCATACTATGTCATTGATGGAGCCACCAGATGAGACTCTGGATCATCAGCAGAAGGGGGACTGGGAGTCCCTGTCCTGTTTGCAGGAGAGAGGGCTAGGGCAGAAGAACTGAGTTCACGGTCAAAGGCAGTCCCTAGTTTCCAGGGCTGTTTGTCTTCCACTGCTTTAGACTCTGTGAATCTTAGCTGCGCAGAAACTTAACTATGGAGTTCCACCAATAAAAGCAAACGGGGAGAGTTCCAAGGTACACGCACTGTCTCACTTTTTTAAGGATTTTTTTTCTCCCTCTAAATTTGTTTTTGACCTTCGTTCCTACCTGGATTGCCTGCTAGCCAAAGGCTAATAAATAACAAACAAGTTAACAAGCAAGTTTAATATTAATGGAATCATTGGAACAGTCTATTTCAGCAGCTTGTTGGATGTGGAGGTGGGGAGGACTCAGCTGCTGGCTCTACACTGCAGTCTCATGGTGCCATATATTTTCTACTGGGAGAGCTGTTTTTATTTGCATGGAAGAACGAAGTCTGTCCAGATGTCACAGTGTTTCATAAAGAGCTGATGGAAGGCCTGGCCATGCACAGTGCATTCTGGGAATCGCAGGTTGCCGTCACCCTGCAGCATTCAGGAAACTCTACTGTGGCTCAGTTTTGAAAAAAAGGAAACCCGGGCTCATATTTCTGCCAAAGGAAGTAAGATACATTTGTCTTTCTTCTTCCCTTTTTATTTTTGTCGGAGCCACAGGCGGACCGTGAACACAGTGCTCCCCGACGTGCTCAGCCAGAGATACCTGAGTCAGGGCGGGTGGCCCCCGAGAAGTCAGCCTTCACCCTGGCTCTCCACCCTGTCGGGTTCTATTTTTTGGCTTATTCTGTTCATAGTTTCTTCCCGGGCTTTTCTTTCCTCTCTGCTCATGTGACACTCCCCGACCCTAGCTCCTCCCTCACTCCCTTGTCTCCCCTGGAGTCGCAGGGCAGCCGCCTCTGCATCGTCAGAGCAGCCGCAGGTGCCAGTCCGTTTGTGTGGCTAAAATGGACCCACTTCAGTCACACAGCAGCATTACGAGAGAGGATGTAGGGACGGGACACTACGTGACATGGCCAAAGTCACATGACTAGGGAGGGACAGAACAGCCATGGGAACCCAGGTGGTCTAGCTCTAAGATTCAAGCTCTTTTTTTCATTTTTATTTTTTAAAAATTGATTTTAGAGAGAGAGGAAGGGAGAGCACAAGAGAGAAAGAGAGAAACATCAATATGAGAGAGAATCAAGCATCAATTTGTTGCCGCCGAACGGGGATCAAACCTGCAACCTAGGTACGTGCCTTGCCCGGTAGTCAAACCTGAAACCTTTTGGTGTAAGGGTGACACTACAGCCAATTGCGGCTCACTGGCCAGGGCTAAGGTCCACGCTCTCAACCACCATGTCGCTATGTGACAGCTGCATCCTAGGGTCCCCATCACCTGACCCTGGTGAGATCAGCTTCCTGGACCTCAGGTCCTCCAGCGAAGCTCTGTTGAAGAACCAGTTTCCTCGCCCTGGAATTTCACCACCGACAGCCTGTGTGACCCTGGACTTAACTTGTCTGAGCTTCACGTTCCTTCCCCTGAGAATAATTCAAGGAGTACTGACTAGGTAACGTTCCCCATGCTGTATTTAGATTGCCTCATTTAATTTAATTTTGGTCGAACATCTACCAAATAAGTTGTATTTTTATACCCATTTTACATATGAGAACACTAGGCACGGGGATGTTAAGTAACTACAGTCACATAGCTTGTAAATGGTAGAGCTGGGATTTGAACCCAGGACACACAGGTGCAAAGCCTGCACCCAGAACGATGACTTCACACTGTCTAATGATAATGACAGTAACACTCGCGGACCTCAGTGGGCCTCTGCTCAGATGGAGGCAGGTCGTCATTTGCATGGCCTGTCGTAGATATTTACTGAGAGCCTACTGTGTGTCAGGTGGTCCTGGGAGTTGGGGATATAACAGTAAAAGATAGATTGTTGATAGACAGATAACAGATCGACAGATAAATAGCCAGCCATAGATGCATAAAAATGAGTAACAGACAAAAGCCTTGTCCTCGTGGGGTCTCCATTCGAGAGGGGGTCAGGGAAGACAATGAATAAAATAACTGGAGTGTTAGATGGTGAAAATGCTGTGAAGAGCGGGAAGGGGCACCGGGATTGCCCCAGGGAGCTGAGGAGAGGCTGTTACAGTTTACAGATGCTGACAGGGGTGGTGTCCTAACTGAAAAAGGGACCTTGGGGCAGAGACTCAGGGGAGGCTAGGGAAGGAAGTATATAATGAATGGGAGACCATTCCAGGCAGGCGGAAGGACAAGCAGGAGGGCCTTAAGCTTGCCCAAAGTTTTTAGAAAATACGGAGGAAGCCATTGTAGCAGAAGCTGAGGGGAGAAGGGGGAGCAAGAAGCAGAGCAGAAGGGGTCCGAGAGGTGACATAGTAGTACCGGCAGGAGGTGTCCTGTCCCTAAAGAAGCAAGTTCCTGCTAATGTTGCCCATGAAAAGCTGGCGCCTTTGGTAACAAGAGTCACCCTTGGTAGAAAGCTCTGGAACACACACACACCTGCCAGGTGGAGCATAGACATTGTACCCTGGTGGAGAAATTCAAATGTTCCAGAGTCTAGTACCCATCCGCCTGGGCAGGGACCACTAACCAAAGGGGACATTGTCTATTGGCACTTGCAGTCCTCTCTGCTGGGCACACTGTAAGGCTTTACCAAACACATAGGGAAGGGAATAGGCTTCCGCTGGTGGTGGCTATGTAGTCATCTGTGTAGGTTGCCCTGGCCACGTGGCTCAGTTGGTTGGAGCATGGTCCCCTACCCCAAAAGATTGTGGGTTTAGTCTCCAGTCAGGGCACATACCTAGGTTGTGGGATCGATCCCCGGTCAGGGTGCATATGGGAGGCAACCCGTTGATGTTTCTCTCCCCCTCTCTCTCTCCTCCTCCCCTTCTTCTCTCTCTAAAAAATCTTTGGATAGGGATTAAAAAAAAAAAGTCTGTGTAGGTATACTTTATGAGGCTGGCCTCTGGGGCATTACCTGTGACCAAGCCATTAGGGTGGGAAATCAGGTAAATGACGAGAGACTAAATAAACCAAGTTCTGAATGAAGTTGGGTTCCTGAATGTCATCATACATTCAGGCAGGAAGAATGAATTGAGAAAAAAGAACAGGGTTTTGGGGGACAGGGGCTTGTTGCTTTTGCGTAAGATAAAGTAGAGGAGAAGGGAGTTTCGTGCAGATCTCAAATACTGGGATAAGATGAAAATATCATATGGAAAGCCTTAGAGCAGTGACAAATTAGAAGTTAGAAGTGTATGACCAATATTTGATTACAAGTTATGCGATGACTAGCATGTAAGAAGAGGGCACAAGGTATTCGTGGAGACTGGTATTGGAGCTCCAAACCTTTCTCGATGACAAGACCAGACACACTGGCCAGTTTGTAAAGTTCATTTTGATTCTGCGACTCGAGAGAGCAAGCGGTACTTCGGCATCTTAAGAAAATCTCCAAGTGTTAACAGCAAGACGAGACCTTCCTGCTCACTCAGCCCTTTTCGAGTGCTCCTTATATTCAAGGCAAGGATTTCCTACTCAAGAGACGGGCTGGGATGCAACCAATGTTCCCTGCCTGCTGGGGGTCCCAGGCTCCAGGCCTGGACAGCCGAAGTCCCTGTCACCCAGCATGGTGGACAGGCAGGGGGATTTTTCCATGCCAGTCTGCCAGAATTTTAATCCTGCTTCAGACACAGCCTCATGAACAGTCACTCTGTTCATATGAAACTGTCAAGACCAAAATATAGAACAGGATGCAATGTTAGCGTCTCTCTCAGGCTCGATCCCATCAGTGTGAAAATGTTAGAGATGCTTAAACTTAAAGAAACAAACAAACAAGCTGCCTGAAATGAATAGTCTGAGAATATTTTCCTTCTGCTTCCCGAACTGGGACTCTCAAGTGACAACAGTCAAGTCCGAACACTGATTTGGAGCCCGAATTTGTGTCTTGGTCCAGGAGCCCTCGTGCAGCAAACGGGTTATGCTTTGTCACAATGATTATGGCAGCAAAAGGCTAACAGCCTTTATTTATAAAGGGGTCATACAGCCTAAGAAACAGTAACTAAAACTCAAAATGATAATGACAAAAAAACACGAGCTGATAACGCTTCATAAGAGAAAAACTGTTGACGGTCAGTAAACACTGGGAAAAGGTTGAGCTCCATTCGTGGAAGAGAAATGATGACGATTGATATGTCATTTGTCATAATCAAAGATGAAAAGACTTGAGAATGTCCAGCACTGGGGAGGATGAGACAAGATCAGCATCCTCTCAGACTGGTGGTGGAAGGTGTCGATGTAAGAAACATTCAACTTTGTAGAGAATTTTTATGAGTTTATTCAAGCCAAAGTGACAACATGTGCCAGAAAACAGGATGCCAAGTGCCCGGGAGAATGGTAGTTTTGCAGCTTGTTTTATACATTAGAATCAAAAGAGGAGATGAAAGAAGGGTTACATGAAATCCACTGGTGGTAGATTAAGGGGCTGGGAGGAGGCAAAGCAGGGAAATCTCTAGGATTAGATAAAAGACAAGGTGGAGAAATGCATACTTTTACATTGGTGGGTACAGGATAGCTGATGGAATTTACAGCACATAGAGACGGTATGCGGGGAACAAGATAACAATGAGGGGTCTGTGGTCTGGCGCTCGGGTGCCCCTGGTTGTGCCTTTGAGGGGTCTGGAAAAGAAAATTACTCTGACCTTTCAAAGGTACGTTATCCTAGAGGCACAAGAACAGGGTACAGGGCTCGCTTGAGGTACCAATTACCTTTGCCAAGGAAGTTATAGGCCTGGGACATGACCGTATGCTCCAGCTAGGAATTTATGATCAGATGATCCTATGTGGCTACTTTGGGCCACTGACCTTGTCAGGCTGCCATGTGGCCCCCCTCAACTTGTCGGATGTATTGCATAGCCCCTTTTTCGTTCACGAAGGATAAACTGATTCACAAACATATTCGCCATAGCATTATTTATAATATTATAAAGTAATGTTGTAAAACATAATATATAAAAACTCTAAACTGTGAAACAGCTACATGCAGACATCAAAAATACCATTTAGAAAATGTTTCTAGTGACA
Source organism: Mormoops blainvillei (assembly GCA_004026545.1). Classification (NCBI taxonomy): domain Eukaryota; kingdom Metazoa; phylum Chordata; class Mammalia; order Chiroptera; family Mormoopidae; genus Mormoops; species Mormoops blainvillei. The sequence continues at coordinate 58,230 of PVJD01003892.1, forward strand.
TAAGGAAATATTTATGCTATAAAGGTGTTTACAAAGTGAGACATAAACACATATAATAACTCTGTAACAAACAACATTGCAGAAGGAAATATGTTGTTAAAAGTGCTTATTTCTATGTCCCGAAGTCACAGATGATAGCGTTTGCCCCGTGGTTTCGCGTGTTTCTAGTTATCTGCCATCAGCGCCTATTGAGTTTGTTATAAACAGAAAACGTTCAACTAAAATTGGCAGCTGTAACTCAGCAGGCCTCCCTTTTGCTCTCTGAAGGAAGCACAGGCTTATCCTTAAAGGGAGTTGAAAGGCTTGTTGTGAAGAGAACGTGATTATTACGATTGTTAAAAGCCACCCCACCCCCAAAGGAAACCCAGGATAGGCTCTCCGGACATCTTGGACAGCAGAGGAGAAGGCCGCCATGGGGCTTTCCAACCAAATGCCTTTCGACTGTCACTGTGGAGCATTGAGAAACTACGACGGGCCTCCAGTCTCTCAGTCCACGAGTTCCTGAAGTCTGTCCGTATCCCAATAGAAGCGTGTAGGAGCCATCCCAGCACCGTGTTGCGTGTGTGTGTGAGACATAAAACATAGCCCCTTGTCTCAAGGTGTCTTGTTAAGATATGTACGTGTTAATACAGGAACATGAAATAACTAAAGGATACTATTGTACAGGGCAATTTCGTTCATTCCAAAAAGACCCCCAAACCACGAGTTCCTACTGTGTATCAGGCACCATTCGGGGAGAAAATGGAAAGCAAAACAGGTGAAAACTGTCCTTGGAGACATCACAGCTAGTGGGAACGTACATTCTGTTGTGTCTTTCGGCTAAACCAGAGTGTGGGCGGAGGTAGTCCAGGGGAGCCGGGAGGGAATCAGTAGGATTTAGAGAGACAGAAAACAGGACAGGACTTCAGGAGCTGGGCAGAGGGGAATGGGGACATCCCGAGCAGATGCGGGGCCAAGCAAAGGACAGTAGAAGACCACAGGCAGCAGGGCCTCACTGGAGAGTTTCAAGTTCAAGTTCGAAATCACTCCAGGTGGTGGAGAGCCCCAGGCACCAGGCATCGGAGTTGGGACTGAACTCTTCAGGCGCGGAGAGGCAAGAAGAAGAAAGGAAATCAGGGCCTATACCACCTTCTCACAGGCCTGACCCCGGGCTTCTTCACCCCACTCTTATTTTGTTGGACGCTATTGAAAACCTCCCAAAGCTCAGCTGAGAGAAAAAAAGGAAGTTGAAAAACAAAGGCCTGCCCTGCGGCGGAAGGTGGCTGATGCAGTCTTCTGAGATGTCTCATGAATCTTTTCCAACCGAGCCCTGTTTTCAAGTAAAAAATGCTTAATTGTGATTTTTTTGAACCCAAATGTACAGGCTTGATCTAGGGGAAATAAGAAGGAATATTTATACAAAGGCAACTCCCAGCCCGTTCATTTCTGCACAATGAGAGCAAGTCAAACCTTATTTCCTACAGCACAATAATAGGGGTTCCGGTCCTAGAAATCTGTTTTCCGCCCTGAATTACCCGGCTCAACTAAAAATGCAGAGAGGGGCTTATACAAACATTTGTTACATATGTAAAATATGTCCCTATTGGGAATTTTTCCCCTACTGGGCCTGAACTGGTTACAACCTCTCATTATACCAGTCTAATAAATTGAGGATTAAAGACACCGTTTTCACGTGGGACAAATCTTTCCTTAGCGAGCATCCTAGAGCCAGGAATCTCCCAACCCCCTTCAGCGAGGCCTCGGGCCCATCTGGGTTTCACTAACGCAGGCCTCCAAAGACTCGGAGGGTCAGTGCTTGCAGGGCCACCTCCTCTGCTGAGAGGGCCCTTCGCTGTCCCGTCTCCGAGCTCCCAGAGGGAGATTCCGTGGCCAGAAGCCGGGAGTCAGGGGCTGGCAGCAGGGATTCAAGCCCTCGCTGCGTGCACAGGTTTACGTTTCGGTCCTAACAGGCACCTGCCTCATCCCAGGCAACGTCCCTGGGCCTCTGCCAAAGGCGCGGCTGATAAATCTTGCCTCTCGTTGTTTGCATTCGCTGGGGTCCTTTAAAGCAGCCTCCTGCCAGGAACTATGTCTCCCTGGCTCCGCCCCAAATTCATATGTCGAAACCTAGCCCCCAGTGTGAAGGTATGAGGAAGTGGAGCCTTTGGGACGTGATTAGGTCATGAGGGTGGAGCCCTCGGGGATGGGACTATGCTCCTATAAAAAGGCTTTCGAGGGCTCCCTTGCTCTTTGACCATGTGATGACATAGCGAGGTGTCCTCTCAGAAGCAGGATGTAGGCCGCCCCAGACACTGAATGTGCCGGCACCTTGATCTTGGACATCCAACCTCTGGAACTGTGAGGGATACATTTTGGTTTCTTGTTTTTGTTGTTGTTGTTGTTTTAATCCTCACCTGAGAGAGGAAAGGGGCGGGGGAGGGGGAGAAAGAGAGAAACGTAGATAGGTTGCCTCCCATATGCACCCCGATGGGGGATCAAACCTGCAGCCTAGGTGTGTACCCTGCCCGGGAATCAAACCCGCAGCCCTTCGGGGCACGGGACAGTGCTCCAACTGAGCCACGCAGTCAGGGCTAAGTTTCTGTTCTTTGTAAGGTGCCCAGTCCATGGCATCCTGTCACGGCAGCTGTATGAACCAAGACGCCACCCTCTCCTCCGGCTTCCCACATCCGATTGCCTCATACTGTTTTCTTGTCTCTATTTGGTCCCTTTCTGTTCTCGCACAACAGAGGCGGGGTGGCCTGTGGTCAGACAGACCCCATCAGCCCTAGGAAAGGAAAGGGGACCATTCCTCCTGCGGGGTCCCTTCAGAAGCTGATCTCCAGGGCTGTGTCTTAGGGCCTCTCCCCAGGGCCACCAGTGGCCACCACTCTCTTCACTGCTGGACACCACCTGGCTCTGCAGGTGGTTGGGCGACGGACAGGACGTCCCTCTGCACTCTGGCCCCAGTCCTGGGTTCCTAGGCATGTGAATGGCATGTGAACGGCTGTTTGGTTCCGTGGTGGAAAATGTGTAAATATGTAATGTGCAGAGTGTTCTTTTAAATGCCAATGGGAAGAAGTCCTTCTGATTAAAAAGGTAGAGAAACGACTCTTCAAAAATGGTGAGGAAGATATATACCATGTCCTGCAGTCGGCAAGTTTTCTGGAGATCAGTTTGGCAACGGGCAATAAAATCACTGAAGAGTATTAATATTTCTCCCCTTGACTCAGTAGTTACACTGTTACGTTTCTAGCACTTTCCCCAACGACCAATTATAGTGGTGAAAAATGGAAACAATTTGTCCAATAATAGTGGAGTGGGTAAATCTATGACGTGAACCACACTTTTGAAGAACATTTTTTAACAGCTTTAAAAAGTGTTTACCCAGTGAGAAGAGCATTCTTTTCAGTGGCATTATTATTTAAAAATACATAGGTAAATATCGGTAGATCAACAGTGGTTCTATGTATGTGGCGGGGGAAAAGGTTTTTTATATTTTTTTTCTTTTAAAAAATATTTTTCCAAGCCTTTTTATAATCAACATATATTATTACTGTTGTCAGGGCAAAATTACTGTAGTCGTTTTAAAAGCAGCGATGGGGTCTCGTCACCAGGCGGGACCTCGTCTTAGCCCAGTAAGGAGTTCCCAGGCAGGTGAACTCTGGCGGCCGAGAGGGCCCTCGACCCTGCTCACCTTCGGACGAGCCGCAGAGCTGCTAGAGCACGGCAGTGGCTGGCCCCAACCCCAGAAGCTCCAGTGTGGCTGGTTGGTGGCCCAGCAATGGTCACTCTCACGGCTCCAAGGTGGTCCCACGGGTCCCCAGGACCCTCAGCATCTGCCTCTTCGTTCAAGTAACAGCCTTGTCCCTCACACTAGGCAAACCCACACTCAATAGGGTCTGAGAAACACTGTCACAAATGTCTCCAGCGGTGTCCACGCTGCACGTCTGAGGTGCTCAGAGCGGACTGCGAGAGCCCGTCCTCCTGAACTCAGCCCGGACAAGCGGCTGATGACTGGGTTCTGGCGACAGGTTCCCTCAGATTTCTCGGGGGTGGGGGAGTGGGAGAGGATGGGACTTTGCCACTGGTTTTTATGGAATTCTGGAAGGGAGAGTGCGAGTTTGTGAAGAGAGTGGGAGGGAGAGAGGGAGAGCTGGAAGAGCTGGACACTCACTAGTGTGACTTCCCCTCAGGTCCCCAGGGGGCCGGCCCTGCCACCGGCAAGAGAAGATGATCATCCCGAGGCCCAGGTGGGGCGACCAGCTGCTCTTCCTCGGCATCATGGTCCTCGTGTTCACGACCATCTCCCTGCTGTTCTACGCTCTGCTCTGGGAGGCCGGCAACCTCACTGACTTGCCCAACCTGAGAATCGGCTTCTACAACTTCTGCCTGTGGAACGAGCAGGCCGGCTCCCTGCAGTGCCACCAGTTCCCTGAGCTGGAGATGCTGGGCGTGCCCCGGGTTGGCCTGGCCCTGGCCAGGCTCAGTGTGTATGGGGCCCTGGTCCTCACCCTCTTCGTCCCCCTGCCCCTTCTGCTGGCCCGCTGCAACGGTAACAAGGGAGAGTGGCGCCTGGCCGTGGGCTTCCTGGCGGCGGCCTCCACACTGCTGGCCGGCGGCCTGGGCCTCTTCCTCACCTACGTCTGGAAGTGGGTCAGCCTGCCCCTCCTGGGGCCTGGGTTCCTAGCTCTGGGCCTTGCCCAGGCCTTACTCGTCCTCTTGCTCATGGCCACAGCTGTGTTCCCTCAGAGGGCAGCGAAGGGCACTGTGCCGAGCAAGCTTGAGAGCTGCTAGTCCTGCCAAAAGGCTCACGCGATTGATTGCAAGGGCTCAGCGCGAACGGTACTCAGAGAAGGTGCCGGAGGACTCGTGGGCCGGTGCGCTTCCTCAGCCATGCTGTCTCATAGCTAATGCCGGCCTCAGCTCTAGCAGACAGGCCCCCGCGGGGAGCGGCACCTGGTGTCCAGGAGGCCGGGGCAGCTGGGGCAGCCACACCTGCGGCTTTTTAGTGTTGGGTCGTCTGTCCTTCGGGACCTACTAATGCCACATAGCTCACTGTCACAAGAGCTCCTGCTCTAATTAACCGATTCAAGCATGCCACTCTTGCTTAAGTCTCAGGATGGTGGGGGTGAGAAGGGTTCCTGTCACAGAGCCAGATTTCCAGGACGATCTGCCAAAGGCCAAATGGATATCCAGTGAAGGTTTATGGCAACAAACAGGGAACACTGGGAGCGAGCAGCTCGGGGCCCCCAGGGCCGTGGTCAGCAAGCCCTCCCCTCCCCTCCCCCCATGACACGGCTCCCAAAGGCACAGTAGAGACCCGAGGGCATCACCGCGGACAGCACACATGGCTCGCAGTTGCCCTGGACCTGGAGCCAGACAGTGCAGGGGGCGGCTGGCAAGTCATTCCCAACGTGGGACCTGGGAGTTCGGGTGCAGAACGTGCCAAATCCTGGGCAGGGAGGAAGGTGAACAGGACTGAATGCCTCCACAGATGCTGCGCCCCTACGCTGCTCAACCCGGACTTGGAAGGGGTCCAAGTACAACTTGTGCGCTGGGAGTTTTGTGTATTTTTCAGCACCTGAATATTGGAAAACTTGCATAGCCATCGGCTGCCTCATTCTACGCCTGCCATAAGCCACACTAAATGCAGGCGCAACGTGGGCTCTGCCACGGTCCCTTGTCCTTAGCATCTCCTTTGGGGTCCTGTCCCACTCTGAGTGCCCAGGGATCAAGGCCAAGGCCACCAAGTAGAAGGAAGGGGGCAGCTCAGCAGGGAGGCCTGTCTGTGGGGCGGAGCGTGCCTGTCTCAGGACTGATGAAGGGGGAGCTCATGGACTGACGGGCTGCCTTGGGAGGGAACCTATTTTTAAATCGGGCTTCCTCCTCCGGGAGAGACGGTGCTGACGAAACTGGAGAGCTGCAGTGTATTTAGCAGCAATACTTTGTTTTGTTTGAAAATTATTAATTCTTTGATGCCAGGAAGTTTGACCACTATGACCTTATTTTCCCTGCCACCTGGTAGCTGAACACAGCAGAAAACTGGGATTACAAAGCCCCTGAGCGGGGAGTGGACACAGTGCAGGGAGGCATACTAACGGCGGCCCCTTCTCCAGGACACCCCCACCCCCGCCCCACCGCCCCTCTGCTCCAAGGTCAGTACCCCCAGCCCGAGGGCGTGGCGCTGGGAGCCGCCTCCAGGCGGAGGGCCAAAGCCCAGCTTCCTTCGGCTGTTCTGGACACACAGTCCTGGGAATCCGTCCTTCAGCTGAAGAATATCTCTCTGACGTACTTGAACACATCCTCCTCTTCCTCAGGGCTTCTGTCGCAGGCAGAGCCAGAGCCTGCAGGCTCCTGAGAAGGGCCGAGGCCCAGGGGGAGGGCACATCTTCCATTGTCCGCGTCCTCACTCATGCTCCCAGAACTGGGCGACTCCGAGCAGGTGGGGGGCAGCTCGGGCTTATCAGTGCCTGCCAGAGGCAGCTGCTCCAAGACCTTTTCCTGTTTTCGGCTCTGAAGGCAAGACACATGTAATTTATTTCCCGAGCATGCTGGTCAGTTGTGTAAATCACGTCCAGAGGCCAGCATGTGACCAGGTTGGGCGCTTCTCCCAAATCAGTGGCCACTGCACCTCCCTTCCCCCTAGGGCTGCCCTCCCCACCCCCTCTCCACAGCGCTTGAAGAAATCAAGACCAACTTGGGAGAGAAGTGGGCAGGGCCTGAGGAATACCTGAGTAGAATGGAAAAAGACAAAGAAAAATTTGCTCTGCAATGGAAGGAGCACCGGATACAAAACCTGAGTGTGGACCTAAGCTCTGTCACTTATGGGCCGTGCAACTAAGGGAAAGTCTCTGGCCCTCGATTTCTTCATCTGTAAAATGGGAGTATAGTTTCTGAAACAACTGTATCACCAGGTTATTGCAAGGATGAAATGAGATAGTAGTGATATGTTAAAACACCCGGTCATCTATATAACACCGCCCCACTCTAAGGTGGTGCGATTAGTACCTGCGTCAGGAGGCCAGGAGACCTCAGCACCACTCTGGTGAGCAGTGAGTAGCCAGAAGTCATCCTGCCCCACTGAGACCCTTCGGAGAACACTAGCAGCTGCAGACTTCCGGTCCCCTCCACATTCACCCCCCCCCCCCCCCCCCCCCCCCCCCCCCCCCCCGCACAGGGAGCCCCACCCCGACACAGAGGGCAGCCCCTCACCCCGCCACCCCCCCAGGCTCCCAGCCCCAGATGCTCGCTTGGCACGCACATCACAGCGGGTGCGGGGAGGCCGAGAGAGGTTCAGGAGACAAGGGGGCAGGGGGAAGGAGAGCGGGCAGGTGCGATGGCTCCCCGAGGCTGCCCGAGAGAGCACGGTGTCTGTTCTCATGACATTCACCGAGGGCGGAGTCTGGTTTCAGCCCGTAAAGAGTTTGCGGGCAGAAGGTAAGAACAGACACAGCTGACGTTACCTCAATCAGGACCCCCAGAGCGACATCCACTAGCTCCGCTTCACTCATGCAGTACACAGTCTTCGCCGCGGGGAGTCTGAAAGAAAGGCGTGATGCTACCGATGGAGAGAGACGGCTCTCAGGCCTCACGAGGACGAAGCAGAGAGCAAGAGAGCCACATCCCTGGGCCTTCTCACTGGGGACGAGAGCGGCAGCTTCCTCAGAGCACCAGTGTGACTTCCATCCTTGTGACCAGTGACTGGCATAGGGGGTCATGGAGGCAACAGCGAGGGTTTCCCACCCTCTGCCAACTGCCCCGGGGATCTGGAAATAGGGCAGGATGGCCACTCCTGAGAGCCGAACTGACACATGTGCACTAGATGTGAAGAAAAATGGACCATCACGCGGAGACCTGCCTGACACCTAGCTGAATGCACATGCACAGTACGGAAGGGCTGTGACGATCAGAGAGGGAGGCTGGTCCATTAAGAAACCTCAGAGCCCTGGTCACGTGGCTCAGTGGGTTGGCGTGTCATCTGGTACACGAAAGGGTTGCGTGTTCGATTCCCAGTAGGGGCACGTACAGGGGCAACCAATAGATGTTTCTCTCTCAACCCAATAAACATATCCTCAGATGAGGATTAAAAAATTTTTTTAAAAAAGAAAAAGAAAAGAAACCTTACAGAAGGGAGAGCCAGAGAGGCAGCACGGAGCACCCAGTGCCCCGCCAGAGTAGTTCAGGGACATCCACTCGCTGGCAGCCTTAATATCCGACCGTTACCGTCTTTCAGCCAGCCCGCCCCCCAGCCTGATTTTACACTGGCCTGGGGGCTAACTGCTGCTGCCCCAGGAGGGCTGTACACAGGAAGGCTGGACAACCCGGCCCACTCGTCTTGCCCACTGGTCATAATTATTGTTGCAAATGAAGAGAATGGCATTTTGGACAACTGATACTTGACAGCTTGGCTGATGTGAGTGACCCGAGAAGGGGAGCCACTATCTGGGAGCTGAGGGGCCTGACAGTGGAGACTCACCAAGAAACAGGTGTCTGTGCAGAGAGAGCGCACGCAGCCTCCCGCACGCAGCCTGTGAGCCTCATAGGAGCTAAAGAGACGTGGACTGAAATGCCCACCCACCTCACTCCTGCCAACACTAGAAGACCCAGCCCCAGAAACTGTGATGTCACCGAGCCCCTCCCCGTCCTCCTGATTCCCCGGGAGAACCCTGGCCCCAAAGTGATCCCACCTCGCTGCAGCGGCCCGCTCCACTGCCATTCTCCTCCTCTTCCGGGTCTTCACTGGCGTCATGCTCTTCTCAGGTGCGCCGGCTGTCATCCAGGTGGGAAGGACCCTCTTTTTATCCCCAGAATTTAAGGCTTCCATCTCTCTCATCGTTGAGGAACAGGGTCAGGGCCCCTGCTTACAGACTTGCTTTTCTGACTCGGGACAGCCAGTCCCACATTCTCATCACACCAGGAATCGTAGGCCTGTTTGTCCTGGGAGTCAAGCTTTCATTCCTACAAAGAAGAACAAAGTCCTGTGAATTCTAATCATCAGCCACAACTACTGGTCGGGGCAGGTCACAGGTGACCCGGTTGGTGAGCAGCGCCCATTCACAGGGCCGCCAGGGAGGTGAGGTAGCGGGCAGGCTCGTGGGGTCCGGAAGAAACGGCCCTCTGAGTTGCCGCAGGGCCCTGGGCGCACACAGGCAGGCCCCGCAGAAAAGCCTCCAGCAGCCTCAGCACTGAGCCATCGGACGCAGAAGAGGAGCAGGAGAAAGGAAGGAGGTGACCGCCCCCTTCTCCTCGCCACCCCAGATGCTCGCTGTGCCCAGGGTGCCCTGTCTATCCTACCCCTGAAAGATCTCTCAGTGATCTCTCCCCGGGCTTCTCATTCCCTCTATCTTGGGTTGCTTACAAGAATCCTGATGCCATTTGATTCACAGTAAGGTTTCATTGGCCAACATCCCTTCCCTTAATCCAAAGACTTTAAAAAATTTTTTTATAATTTTTTTTATTTTATTGATTATGCTATTACAGTTGTCCCATTTCCCCTCCCCCCCTTTATCCCCTCTGCCCTGCACCACATCCCATCATCCCCACACCTCTTAGTCCACGTCCATGGGCTGCACACGCCAGTTCTTTGGCTTCCTAATTTCCCACACTACTCCCAGCCTCCCACGACCACTTTTTTTTTTCTTTTGTCAACATTTTCCTGCCACCAGTTTCCCCAGCCATACCTTCCACCCGCAATCCTTCCCCCATTTGGCTTTGTCCATGGGTCCTTTATGCATGTTCCTTGATGACCCTTCCCCCCTCTTTCCCCTATCATCCCCCTCCCCCTCCCCTCTGGTTACTGTCAGTTTGGTTTTTATTTCAATGCCGCTGCTTATATTTTGCCTGCTTGTTTATTTTGTTGATTAGGTTCCACTTATAGGTGAGATCATACGGTATCGGTCTTTCACCACCTGGCTTATTTCACTTAGCATAATGCTCTCCAAAAATTTTTGACGTGTCCGTTTTTAACCAGTAGTAAGAATCAGGGAAAAGATGTGGAAACCAGAAGGGCCTCTCCTCTCTCAGGCAGCCTCTCCTCTCATTTGACCCGTCTCCTGCCTACCCGACCTGATCCCACCTCAGGCCCTGCGCCCCACCCTGTGACTCACCCTTCCCCCTAGCAGTCAGCTTGGACAGCAGCTCCAGGGCCCCTGAGGGAGGGTCTCGCGGGAGCACAGGTTTACCTAGAAAAGGGTAGTCAGCCAAAAATAAAGAGATTTCTCTGTGGATCACGACTTGATCATTTCTTGCTCATCTAGAATGGCTGTTTACAGTTTAAGAAAAAGTTAGCCTGGCCATCATCCTAACCTGCCCCACAGAGGGCAGCCCTTTGCGCACGGACTCATTTCTGCCGAAATTCAGGCAGTGATCAAAGCCACCCCCAGGACTACGCGCACGGCTAACGCCAGGCACAGCGCAGCGGTGGATGTGCACATTTATTCCACCCTGAGGCAGATTTTACCCCATTTTACAGACGAGAAACTAAGACTTGGCAATTTCCACAAGGTCACAAAAAAGTCGGAAACTGCAGCCAGTCTTGCAGACTCCAAGCCCCGGAAGCACAGAGGCTGCGCTGGGCGAGCTGGGAAAATTCGGGCAGCGAGCACGTGATGTGCCCAGCACTCCCGACTCCGCGCCTGCTCTGCCTTAGGGGGCACTGTGGCGTCCTGGCGGCGACCAGACGAGAGCCCACCTGAAGGGCGCAGGGGCCGGGAGGCCGGGACATCCACGCGGCGCCTCGCTGGAGACGGGATCCGCCGCGATCGCTTACTCCCGTTCCGAGGGAGGCCGCCCACCGCGGCCCCCGAGCTCCGGGCAGGACCCGGCCTCCGCTAGCGGCCAGCCCCGGCCCAGCTCTGGCCGGCGCGCTCCTGGACACCGGATCCTGCGTCTCCGGCTTGCGCCCCTTTCGTGGCTGGCTTCCAGCACGTCCCGGTCTGCAGTATGGTCTCCGCACTTCCGGGTCCCGGCTGCTTGCTCGCGCGGAGGGCCGGGCGCGCCCCCTGCAGGCAGCTTGCGGTGTCCGCAGCCTCCGGGCGGGCAGAAGCGTAAAGCCGACCCCCGCTGTCCTGGGTCCTGACAGTCTCCCTTTGACCACACTCTGTGAACTTTCTCCACTAGGCCCTGACTTTTAGATTTCCGTGTTCAGCACCACGTCGTCCAATTTTGGCAACAATCCTGCTAAATTCGTTTAGCCAGAGTCCCCTACCCTCAATGTTTGATCACCCTAGAATCTGATCCGGTTCGTCATTCTCCGCTACCTGCCTCCCACCCCAGGTGTCGTCTGATCACCTAGAATGCCCTGGCAAGATTTCTGTTAGGTCAGTTTAGGTTGGTTTAATCAGAATCCTCACTTTCCCCTTATTAATTTTCAATCCACTGACCCTCAACCTGCTCCTTGGCTAGAAATCCTCACTTTATTGAATTAGGAGCTGAGCCCGATCACTCCCCTGCTACAAAAACCTCACTGTAGCAGCCCCCCTTGAATAAGGTTTACCTTTCCATTCTTTAACGTGTCATGAAAATTTTTTATTTACCAGAATATGATTTCTTTTAACCGTCCCCAAATGTTGCTCCATTTGACTTTTGCTGATTGGTCTTTGTTAAAGTCTGGATTCCTGGGCCCCCTGAATTAGGAATTAGGGAGAGGGAGGGGTGTAAGGTGAGTGGCTAGCGTGCAGGAAGAGAAATGCAAGGCACTGTTTACATTTATCTTCAATAAAGGAAGTAGGTGTTTTACTGATATTTACTACTCAAATTGGCCATCAAGGTGTCCCCTCTGTAAACAAGGCAGCTTCACAAAGCTGCCTGGGGTGTCCTCACTGGCTTCCTTTCAGCCTACTGCTGAGCACTGCACATTCCACATGGAGTTAGCATTTAGCTTTAATTAAAATCATACAGCTTAAAGCAGCCTAAAAAAGGCCAGCAAAGAACCCCCCAGGTTTTGTGTTTTGAGATGACTCAAAACACAAGCACGAGCTGTCACAGGTGGACCTTCTCCTACTGCATTTTGAGGCAAAAGGATGATCAGAGTGCACAATCTGTCCCCAAAATGCAAAATTATCGGAGCCATTTGAAATGCAATTTACAACAAATCAACTAGTGATGGAATAATTACGCTCCATATATGAGAGAGGCACAACAGGCAAGTTTGGTCCACCCAACTCTGGAGCCAAGAATCTCCCCTCCACCTGTGTGGTGCCTGTAATTTTTTCCAAAGCACCTTCATCTCCTTTCTCAATATTCATTCCTAGGGAAGCAGGCTGGGAAAGTGCAAATCAATCAAGGCTTAAGGAGAAAAATCAAGTTACAAAACCAACCTGCCAAGCATTAGTTTAAAGTTGGGCTCTGCCTCCAGCCTCTGGAAAGCAACCCACCTGGGCAGGGACTGCATTTCCCGTTTCCATGAAGGTACTAGAGCCACTGACCTCTCAGATGTTCTGCTCTCACAAGTTGTGAGCCAGGACAAACCCAATGCTAAGTGGTAGAGGAGATGCATTGTTTCATTTTGCTACTAGTACCGTTCCATCTACATTTGTCTCCTTAAAACTGCTTCCTGCAGCCAGCCGGAAAACGAGGTCTGAGGAGCGGGAAACCTGTGTGTCCGCACAAAAAGCTTTCTGTTTGAAAGGCAAGAATCCCATGTAGGGATAAACCTGAGCTGTGGGATCTGGATGCTTTGGAGTCCACTCCTGAAGCGTTTTGAACACCACACTTGGGGCGCAGACAGGTCCCAGGACAGGGAGGGAGATGCCCGTGAGGCTCTCACCAGAGCCAGGCCCCACACCTGTGCTGGGCATGCCAGCTCCAGGGCCTGAGGCCGGGCTAGCTTGATGGTTTCTTCTTTGCCCAAGATAATGGGAGAACCTTGCTGGAGTCTTGGGGAGATGCTGCGCGGGTATCGTGGAGGAGAGGTAAGTCTAAGTTTTAGCAGGCTTTATTGCAGGATGACAACTCATCCTGGAGAGGTCTGAGTGGGTCAGGGAAGACCACCAGGAAGAGAGCACTCAGGATAGAGTGAAGGTGGGGGGAAAACAGGCCCGGAGGGAACAGGGTTGCCAGCAGTACACGGCACCGGCACCGTATGCACTGCTTCTGAAAGGTCAGAGGTTAGTGGTGCGGTGATTTGTTGCTAGGCAATGCGGTCTGGCGTGGCAGTTGCTAGGCGGTGTTTTGGGGCCCTCCGCCGCCCCTGCTGGCGGAGCCCTTGATCACATCCAGCTTTGAGTCAAGCTGAAAGCAAGAGGGAGGCGGGTGTCCAGCCCAGAGCAGGAAGGAAATGAGAGCAGACAGCTTTTCAGTGTTCTCTGTTTGCCCGTGCTCCTTAAAAACGTTTCAGCAAGCTGTAGGGACCGTGCTGAGAAGAGAGAATGGGAAATAAGACAGAAACAGAAAAAACTTGGAAGCAGAGTAAAACAACTTGTTTTTGGAGAATTCACTCACTCAGATGAAACACATGAGCATTTTAAAAATGACCTACAGAGTCACTGAGGGAGATAAGTAAGGCTGCGGTTCAATGCAGAAGATGGGAAAAGTTATAAATGGAAAAGCCTTGGCTCTCTTCCTTCAAAGGGAGGATTATCAAGTAAAAATGTATAACTACTTACTATCAAGTCTCCAGTGTTTGCCCGTAATTGAGTTATATACGTACCTCCCCGTTTTCCCCTTGAAAGCCCAGCAGAATGGAACCAAGACCATGTACCAATTCATTCATGGTTTTCCAAAAGCAGGTAACTGGGAGTACCCTCCCTCCAGACCGGCACCCCATGCCTGGGATGGAGCCCAGAGGCTCTACAATAACCATTCCTAGCAGCTTGGCAACAAGGCTGCCCCTGTCAAGTGCTGGAGCCCTCTGAGGCACAGGCCTGAGATCCCAGGACTGGGATCATCAGCTGACTGTGCCTCCAGGCCTCAGAGGGAAACGGAAGTAGAAGGGGAGCCGCTCCCCCATTCCCCCTCTCCCCCCGCCCCACCGTGAGAGCATCTGACTCTTCAAGGTCCCACCCTGGCCAGGAAGCAGAAGGCAGGCCACAGGCAGGCCGCGGACACCGTGGGGATGAACTTGGTCAGCTCGATCCAGTCAGGTCACCATTGACCAGCAGAGGGCGCCGGCAGCGGCCTCCATTCAGCCTCAAGGTGAAGTTGAACGAGAGGGCCAGTGACAGAGGTACTCCAGCCACCAGGTGGGAGCAGCCAGGAGCAGAAGCCTCAGACCCTGCCCCTATCCAGAGAAGCTTCTGTAACAGGAGCTACCAGCTCTCAGGGGACAGAAGGAATGCTATGGCCTCCGTGCCTTTGGCCCAAAGAAGTAGGCACAGCACAGCCTCAGATAGCCAGTGGAACAGAACAGGGGGCATCCTCCCACAGCAAAGCAACGAGGAGACATCAGACAGGGCTCAGCCCGCAGGAGCCTGTAAGAGCTGGGGGCGGGGCGGGGCGAAGGGCAAAGGGCGGCGCTCGGCTGCACACACACATTGCAGAAGGACACCAGGTAACCATGAGAGCATTTTTTTTTTTTTTGAAAAAGAAGGAAACTGAGCAAATATATTCAAAATACTGTCCATCTCTCCTGGGCCAACAGAGCAGCCACCACGGTGCTGTTTGGAGTGTGCTTCTGACACAGCCCAGCGTGCTGGTCTCTGGGGAACTCGTGCCACTACTCCACGGGGCTTCCGTTCCAGTCACGGCACTGGACAGCGTCCCGGGCCCCCAAACAGCCTTTCCCTGAACATTCCCGGCCCTGGCAGGGAGCTGGAAGTGAGTGCCGGGTCTTCCTGTCTCATCTCTCCCCACGCCCAGGATAATACTGCTTCTGAGGAAGTCCCTCGGGAGGTCCCATCAGACTTTATGGGCCAGGAGGGTGGTCAGCTTGATCTTGCCGTCCATGGAGGCAGTGAGGCAGGTCCCGCAGTCCATCGCTGTGCTCCAGTCCACAGTGACCACAGGGGCTCGGTGGCCACCCAGGCTCAAGCACGTCTCCAGAGCCTTCTCATCCCCACCCAGCTGTAAGAGGACAGGCGAGAGGAGGGGGCGTGAGTGAGCACAAGCATTCGCAGATGCACCCATTATATCCGCCCCGCACGCCAGTCCGAGGATGTGCCCGGGCACAGGCGCCCGCTTTCCAGAAAGCCTCTGGGACTAGGAAACACCTTCGTTGTCCCGACTACGGTCGCCCGTTCATCTGAAGTGGACAGCAAGTCTCTGATACGCTCTGAAAGAACTTTCCCTGCCGCCTGTGACTTGCTGTGGTCCCTGCCCTGCCCCCGCTGCGCTCTCCTGCCACCATAACTGCCCCTGGACGTTATATATCACGTATCACATCTCGGTTGCAGGTCTGCTCCCCCCGGGATCCCAAGCTGCAGGAGGGCACGCCTTGGGCAGCTCCTGCGGGGTGGCCAGCCCACGGCACCCAGGACGGGCTGGCACCGGCGGGCCCCGCATCAGTGCCCGAGCAGGCCTGGACTCCTGTGCGGGTGTGAGGCGTCGGAAGGCAGTGAGGAAGGGGAAACGGGGACCAGACTGAGCAGTGATCACTGCAGTCACGGAGGCCGTCCCTGAGCAAGAGGCTGGAGGCGTGCAGCGTTTGTGTGGAAAACATCTTTACAAGTCCTAAATGGCTTACAGATTGTAAAAATCAGATCTGAAGTTCAATATATTCCTTAAGGAGTTAGACCCCATTATTGGCATCTTAAAAATTATACAAAGGAAAATCTTTTTACCCATTAATTGGTTACAGAGCAAACTGACTGTAAGTCATATAAACTGATTGGGACAAATGACAAAGGCTGCACGATTAAAAGTAACATACACATACATAAACACAGCAGACATACAACACCACATAAAAATCACGGAGCGCAGAAGAGCGCCTGCCTGAAGCTCAATTTAAAAAGAATAAAATAAAATGAGGCCTGCAAACAAAAAGTGTTACGGTATTTCCCAATGACAATTACAAGAAACTCTGGAGCTAAAGGGGCAAAAGCCTCCCGAAACCTCATAATCTGGGGAAGAGGCGCCTCCCTGGAAGTGAGGCTCCCCAGGGCCGTGCTCCGGTCGACAGGCTAGAAGGCTCCTTCTCCTCTCCCCACTCCCCACTCTCACGCCACCAAGGCCTGCCTTCCTCTCCTCCCTGTCCTCCCAGCTCCTCCTCCTCCACAAGCCTCAGATCCATAGGCCACCCTCCTAGGGGTCTTGCCGACCCCCAATGCAGCACTGTCCCACAGCTGGGGCCCGTGTCTCTGTCTAGTTGGAGTGTGAGCATGAGGGGAGCGGGATCAGACTTTCTGTGTCCTGTGTGCACGCCACAGGCCTAGGCCAACAGCCGCGAGCAGCTGCTGTCCGCTGATGGGTGAGCCGGGGCCCTGAGCGCACGACAGCCCCAAGCAGGGGACCCCCATCTGGTGAGTCTCTGTACACACAGAGGAGGCACCGCCATCGGGCGGAGCTAACGCCGAGGCTACCAGCTAAGTTCACCTGGCACCAGGACAGGCGTGCATGTAGGCTGCCGGCACAAAGCCTCATCGCTTGTCTGCCCGATAATACTAGTGAGGTGGAAGATGCGTATGATTCCATACAATTACCCCAGAAGAGGTACATGGACCACAGAAGCTCTGACATGAGAATTAAAACAAAAAGACATAAACTGAGGGACAAAACAAAGTGGACAGTTTAACATCACAGTCTGACAAATCCCATCCCCCAGGTCTGTCTCGGCCATGGGCTGTAATGCCCTTGACCCATGGAACTTCCGGTACAATAATAAATCCACACCAGGCTGGAGTTGCTACAACCGGCCACATAAGCACTTACCTGTCTGGAGCGTGCTCCTCCAAACTAGCACACTTCCCAACCCTTCTCCCCACTTCTTACTGTGTTCTATAAGAGGTGTTATTACAGAAAAGGAAGGGGGCAGAAAGGGGCAGAGTCTCATCGAAGGACAGCTAATGGGCCAGCAAAGACGGGCCTCTGCCCCCACTCCGCCCGCGCGCTGCTCTGCCTGAGCTGAGCATCAGCCCTGCGGCAAGGGGGCTTCGGGCACTGTCCATCCTGGGTCAAAGGCTCCTCCCGGGCCACGTGGGGCAGGGGTGGGGACAGAGGCCCTGCTCAGCCTGGCCCGGCCCTCTGGGGAGGAAGCTCCCTACCCGCTGCGACACGACACCCCCAGGTACCTTGTAGATGACGCCCCCGGTGGCAGAACACGTCAGCATGTAATTTCCCTCTGAGTCAAAAGCGAAGAGTCGGCCCCGGGGAACTTGAACCTGCTTGTAGCCACTGTAACCAGACAGCACGAAGGGGCCCGTGGCGTCCGCGGGGAGGCCGAACTCGGACACCTTCTGGCCACTCCTGTGTATGTTCCACTGGATGAACTGCAGGCAGAGAGCACAGCAGAGCGCTCTGAGCGGCGGGCCGGTCCCCAGCACGGAGGCCAGGGGGCCGCAGCCGCGAGGACAGGTGGTCGGGTGACCCCCGGTCTCATCTCTTCCCAACACAACTGAAGCATTTTTTTAGGGAAGGAATTCTAGAGAAAGGCTCAGCAGCCTCACGTCAAAGTCCAGCCTTTCTCTCTGGCCTGACCCCAGGCAGGAAAGGGCAGGCCACTGCTCTGGCACGGAATCCTGTCCCTCAAGCAGGGGGGATGTTTCAAGTGACTGTCACTACTGTTGTGGCTGCCCTTGTTGTCATTAGGGCTAGAGCCCAGGTAGATTTTTCTGACTTGGAAATTCCCAAAGCAGAGAAGACAGATTCCAAATATACTTCCAGTTTCTCAGTAGTGCGATCCATTGAACATGAGCAATGTGGTTATAAACTGAGCTTCGTGCATCGTGCGTGCAGTTCTTTAGCCTCCCCCGGGGACAGGCTGCCTGGGCGTGACCATCTCTTAATTAGGAACGCTACCCAAATAAATAGGAAATCAGGCTTTAATTTAGAAGTCCTTCCCGTAGTTTTCACACGAAGAATTCATTTTGTAATTACTATTTTCAAATGGCTAGTACAGGCAGACAGAATAAAATCCAAAAGCTACAGGAGTGGAAACCATGCATGCTAACCCCACCACTGCTTACCCCGCCCCAGCTCCCTCTCCAAGAATCCCAACATATCTGTCCAGAGAGAATCTGCACTCTCTGGGTCACTCACTGTTACTTTTTCCCCCGCCTGCCTTTTTACATCACTTGACTCTGCTCAGGCCCTCGTGTCCTGTTCTGGGAAGCTGCCCCCAGCCCCGCAGCAAACTCTACACGTCCACGCTGTGGCTGCCCAATGATCAAGCTCACAAATCCCAGCCCCAAATCCGACCCCACAGCTCCATGCACAGCGGGATGAATCACCTGCTACAACCAGGAGGAAGGTGGTGGGCCCGCCCCTTTCATTCGAATGGCCAGCTGCCACTGACCCTCACAAAGATCCTGTGAGACTGCTTACTTTTATCACGCCTGTTCTACAAAGGACAAAACTCAGGCCAGGAGGGGCCCAAGGTCACAAAGCTAAAAAATGGTGTGGTCAGAATTTGACCCCAGCCCATCATGCTATCGGGTCTCTCTAGATGCTCAGATGCCTGTGCCAGGGAAGGGAAGTTCTTGACCTCCGTCCTGCGCCCACCTACCTTCCCGTCCTCGCCAATGCTGTACACAGCGTTCTCGTCGTAGCTGAACTCCACGGAGCACACCTCCCCGCAGTGGGCCTTCCAGCTCATGGCGCACTCGTGCTGCTGCATGTCTGAGGCAAGCAGACAGAGACGATGCTCAGATCCTGCCCGGGCCCAGGGAAGCATCCGCCCGCGGCAGGAGGCACCCCCCACCTTCTGCCCAGTGTGTGGGAGCTGTTTGGGTGGCAGAGGGCCTTACAGAGCTGAGCCCTGCTGACGAGGGTCACAGGGTGCTTCAGCTCACTCAATTCTTCCCTGCACTGCGGCGGACCTTCTAGTTAACCTATCTTAAAGAGAAGCTTCTTTCCCTGGGGCTGGAGTGAGGTTCAGGAACCCCTGGGTGAAGCCTGAGCTCATCTGTCCATCTAGGAGGACACACCAGTCCTTCCTAGGAAGCCTCTGTAACTTCCCACCGGGGGATCTGCTGAAGACACAGTCCACCGTCCAGTCTCAGGCTGACTCCAGGCATCCTGGGACCAGCCGGCACCGGGATCTTTAAGCGGCATGCCAGATGGTTCTGAAGCATGCTGTCCTGACACTTTATGGGGACAGTGAACCAGCCACGCTGAGAGGACAGGGCGGCGGCTAAGCTGCCCCCCTCCCTCCCACGTCCACGGACCCTGACCGTGCGCAGGGTGAGCACAGGGGTTCTGAAAACAGCAGATTCTGACCAACGGCAAGTTCTATTACGAGCACCCTGCCCTGCGGTTTCGCTTATAGTCCAGGCGGCAAACACCCAGCGCTCTTCCCCGGGACGCTCCGGGACGGGCCAGAAGCACGCCCGCTCACCAAACAGCCGGATGACGCCGTCCGCCGCCCCTGTGACCAGCAGGTTCCCGTTGTGGTTGAAGGCTGTGCAGTTGACAGCAATGGGCCCCGGGTCCAGGGAGAACTGGAGCTAGGAAGAAAAAAGAACCACCACCACCACTGAATTTTACAATGTGAGAGAATAATAAACCAAAACGGAAGACAGCTTTTGTCTGAAAGGGGGAAGGAGAGCGAGGTTAGGGCGGGGCACCCAGGAGCATCATGTCCATCTCTAAACCGAGACGTAGACAGTGTTCCCCTCACGGCTTTTCTGCCCATTCTCCACACACCTGTGGGTTCAGTGCGCTGTCATACGTGTTTGATATTTAATTTAAAATTTTTAAATAACAAGTAAACATAAAATTACAGATCATGGCTAGTGCCTTAGAGGAAAAGAACAAGATTAAGGGGGACCTAATTACACTGGGCCGTGTAAGGAAAAGTACCTAAGAGACGCTGGCGGGCAAATCTTGCCAGAGAGAGTGGGTAAGACCCTCCTAGTGAGGGGACAGCACGCAGGAGGGACCCCTGCTGCAGGCTGAGGACAGGAAGTCCAGCGGGCTGAGCAACGGGGAGGGCCAGAGTGTAAAGGGCCCAGAGGGGATGTGGATGGGACACCTGGACAAGCAGGAAGGACACGCTGCGGTGTCTCCCTGCCCCGGGCAGGCCGGGGCCAGGGGCGGGGGGCAGGGGTGCCACTGTAGGAGAGGGCCTGCAGCTGTCCAGCTGACAGAGAGCGGGTCTCGGGTGTGTCCCTGGAGATGCAGAGGAGTCATCAGACTGGAAACACATTCTGGAGGTGGCGCGGACAGTGTTTGCTCATGGGCTGACTGTGTAGGGGAAGGGGAAGGACGGCCCCAGAAAGACACCCAGTTTCCAAGTGAGACGCATTTGCCTGGATGAGGAAAACAGGAGGAGGACAGACAGGCAGGGCATGGTGGTCAGGAGTTCCTGTGTGGCCCTGCCAGGCGTCAGGCCCCTGCAAGACTTCCAAATGGGAATATGTACCATTTCACAGGCAGCTGCAGTGAGACACAAACTGAACACCTGGGGCAGAGCCCATCTCTCAGATCGGGACCTTTCGAGGGTCCAGTAACATCAGAAAACTGTTCAACATAAAGGCTACACCACTTTTGAGCAGCAAAACTAATTTCAAGAAGAAACACCACTGCCCTTTAAACAGGGAAGCTGAAATGTCATTTA
Source organism: Mormoops blainvillei (assembly GCA_004026545.1). Lineage (NCBI taxonomy): Eukaryota > Metazoa > Chordata > Mammalia > Chiroptera > Mormoopidae > Mormoops > Mormoops blainvillei. The sequence continues at coordinate 78,859 of PVJD01003892.1, forward strand.
ATCTCTGGAGGGCAGGGGTCCCCAGCCCTGGGGCCGCGGAGCGGTGCCAGTGTCTGGCCTCTTGGGAACTGGGCGCACGGCAGGAGGTGAGCGGCGGGCAAGAGAGAAAAGTTTCGCTCACGCTACCGCCTGAGCTCCGCCTTGACCCCTCCCCCGTCTGTGGAAAAACTGTCTTCCATGAAACGGGTCCCTGGTGCGAAAAGGCTGGGGACCGCTGCTCTAGCGCTTCGGGTCGTGGCTGCGAGCACGCATTACGGCTTGGGTGGGAGCAGGCCCTCAGCTCCTGACTGCTCGTGAAATCACCAGCTTTCACGTGGCTGTCACTTCTCAAGAATGGGCACGTGTCCTCACTGCGTCTAGCTGCTCCTGTAATTTTTATCCAATTCTAAGTTCACAGGGAAGCCGGATTAATCTACTTGAATGAATAATAAAAGAAGCCAATCGGAAAAGGCTGTATGATTTCAAGTATATGCTTTTCTGGAAAAAGCACAATTGTGAAGACAGTAAAAAGATCCTAGATTGCCAGGGCCAAGTTGGGGGCGAGGGAAGGGACGAGAAGGCGGAGCGCAGAGGATTTTTAGGGCGGTGGAAATACCCTGTATGCTGGGGGACACCTGGCATTATATACTTGCCCAGACCCACAGAAGGTAGCGGGACCAGCACTGAACCTTAAAGTAAACTATGGACGTCGGGTGGTGACGTGACAACGCAGGTGCGTCAGTGACAATGAACGCGCCACGGCGGTGGGGATGCAGATAGTGAGCGGGCAGGGGGTTTGTTGGAAATCGCTGTGCCTTCCTCTGAATTTTGCCATGAACCTAAAACTGCTCAAAAATAAAGTCTTTAAATAGAAAACACATTTAAAATAAGCCACAAGGGCCCTCTGGGAGGCTGTGTGTGGCCTCTAAACCCAAGGCACGATTCTGAATGACTTTAGCCGCCAGCAATCTACCCCGCTGGAGTGTCACTCCTTTTCAATACTTAAACTGTGGCATTTCCTCACGAAATGAGGTCTCAGGAGACGGAAGCACAGAGAGGGAAGAGACAGAGAAGCAGAGGGAGCGCGGGCTCTGTGCGCCCCAGGAGCGGGACCAGCCCCGGAGACCGTGGGGCAGGCCTGTACCTGCTGCTTCATGGTTTTCGTGTCCCACAGCAGCAGCTTGCCGGGAACCTGGCTAGTGTCCCTGCTGCCGATGTCCAGTGCCGAGAGGGCCACCTGGGAAGCAGGGCTCGGAGCTGCAGCCGAACAGACGAAAGAGGCCCCGCTGGGGCTGCACGCCAGGGACAGGATTCTGCAACACATGTGGGGCGGGGTCGGCACTCCGGGGAAGGATGAGGCAGGACCAAGGCTCAGCAGGGAGCAGGCCCCCAGAGCACCGGGAGGGGCGTGGCCTCCAGCTCACCTGGGCATGTCGTCATTGATGTTGATTTCACAGAGGTTCTTCTTGGCTTCCGTGTCGTAAAGGCGCACTGTCCCCACACCACTGCCCAGCAAGAGCTGGAATGACAAGGCGCAGGAGGCGTGAAGGACAGCACGAGGTCAGGCCGGTTGGGGAGGGCCGCTGGCAGGGGGGCTCTCCTGTGAGGTCTGGGCAGGCCCCCTCCACTTATCCAGGTAGTTCGGGTAAAATCTGACCCAAACGGACCTCATTTAAAAATGACATAAAGCCATCGGGGCTGACCTCGAACACAAGGAGCCTGGGGATGGGAGAGAGGTATCACCCCACACGCACCCAGGGAGATTCTGGCCGAGTAAACGAGACCGTCTGCTCCTTCCTCCTTCTCTTTCCATTTTAAATCCCAGCTGTTCGCGCCCTTGCTTCACCCTCCTGACCTACCCACCGCCACTTCCTTGGGTGCCACCCTGGCTGGTCACGGGGCCATTTGCGTGTCTGGGGACAGCTCTGGCTCTGAGCCTGTTAAGGCTGCCAGAAGAAAATAGAGGAAGCTACCCTTGCCTTCAGGAACTTAGTTTATTTGGTGAAAAGCTCCAAAGATAATGGGTATCACCAGGGGACGGCGCCAGAAGCAGGTCTACAGCTCATCCCCCAGGAATACCACCTATGTTACAAACCTCAGCAGTCACTTGGCAAATTAACACTGGGTGTGCCCCGAGGCCCTAGTACCATAACTATAATGCCTGCGGTTGTCAAAACTATTAAAAAAAACAAGGTTTGCCCCTTGGGTTGCCTGCTATGATCCCCTGGAAATGGAATACAACAAAAGAAAAAACTACAAAGCCTCTTTACCTCCTTAAGCCTATCTCAAACATTAAAGTCCAGAAGGAACAAGAACTTTGTACTATTCCTGCAGGCAATCAGACCCGTGGGAACCGCGGCCAAACGGCACCATCCCCCACCAGCTTCAGCCGCTTCCCTTGGCCCTGACACAGGCAGGCGTCTTAGCAGTAGGAGGGAGCAGCTGAGAAGGCTCGGGGTGGGTTGTTAGAAATGTGGACAGGTGACAGGACTGACGGGGAGTACAGGAGGTAAGCCAGTCTCTCCCCAGACAGGAGGCAAAGCGAGCTCGACCAGCAGAGATAGGAAGGCGCCCTCCACCGTCTGACTGCAGAAGGTTCTCCAGGTGACACTGTGGTCTCATTTCAACTCTGGTTAACCCAGTAACCTCCGGGGGACAGTCCTGGATGTGTGGCCCCTGAATTCCCAATGAGAGCGACAGGGAGGGGTCTGGCTTGGCTGCCTCCACTCAGCCTGTGATGGCTGACTGCTGGTGGACAGCCTGGGGGATTCTTCACAGACCCGGAGGAAGCAATGGGGCATTTTACTCACCAGCCGGTCCCGCTTGGTGGCCCACTCTAGAGACAGCAGTGGTGACTTGGAAATGGAGGAGGCTTTGGTCTGCATGATGGGGTTGAAGGACCACACTTTGATGACCCCGTCTACATCTAAGCTGGCAACCCTCCTCCCCGAGCAATCCACTCTAAGACAGAAGGAACGGGGAAGCTGTAAACATCCTGGCCATGGACTCATCTTCCGCCTCGGCTAACTCAGATGATTGCTTTGCCTGACTTTCTGGCTGTGTTTATTTTATGTCATTTGGCTTACGTATTTACCACGCTTTGTGTTTTTATTTTAGAGCTCATTCTCTGTACTTATTAAAAAAACAGGTAGCTGTTCACCAGCATGCCCTGGTGCCCGGGCAGCGGCCCCAGGCGTCTCATTTCCTGCGTCTCTTGACCGCCATCGCTTGTCTCCTGCTTTGCTTTAATCTCATGTTGCTCTGTTCACCGTGGCCCCTAAGCGTCCAGCATCCACTGCTAGTGTTGCTGGAAAGAGGCTACTTCAGGTCATCGGCCAATTTGAAATGAGACTCCAACAGTGGATGAAAGAAAACAACACCCGCCCATATGGTGCCTTAGACACAATTCAAACCAAAAGATAGAGAAAAGCTCCCCGACTCTGGACGGGGCCTGGGCTGCTCTGCCTGGGCCGATCGGCAGGGCTGATGGGGAGACTGAGTCCCTTGTCGGGGCAGCAGGTTAGAGCACAAAGTACATAGGAGTCTCTGTTCTGCCATTCACTGCCTGGGTGACTCTAGCTGGACTTTCTGTTATAAAAAATAATCCTGAAATGCCTATACTCCAATGACAAGTGGATTATTTCTAGAAATATCCATTCATTCATCTAAGAACTACATATGAAAGACCTATTACATGCTCAGCCCTGTGGTAAAAACTGGGCATAGAACAGCAGGCAATGGGCCCTGACCTCGGGCGCTGGGTATCTGGAGGCTGGCAGCCTCCTGCACTTGGCTCTGGGGTCCATCAGGGACGTCAAAGCGAGGGACCCACCTGCCCTCTGAACATCACACTCTGCGAGGGTTTCATCACAGAAGGTTATTTTCTTATACGTGCAAGTGAAAACTTGTACATGGTAAATGCAGGGCGGGGCAAAAGTAGGTTTACGGTTGTTCACACGGAAAATAATACAATAATTAATAAATAATACAAACATAAACTCTGTTTTGTATACTCGCAACTATAACCCTACTTGTGCCCCACCCTGTATTTATCTAAAATTCCCAACATAAAGCAAATTAAAATTGAGTGAGCCTCAGGGAATTCAAATAAATGGCAACTGTTTCTAAAACTCAGAGTCCCACCGCTCGAAAGGACAGAGAGGCTGACGGGGCCTACAGCAGCTCTGGGCAGGACAACCCCACACGCGGATGGCGACCATCCAGCCCTCCTCTGACCCTGAGGAGCGACCCTGGCCCTTTAGGACCCATCCCACTTTCCACACTCCCTGCCGGCCACACCTTCGCGCACACACGGCGTCCTGGGGAGACCTGCCCCGCACTGGGCCAGCGCTTTCCCTGGCTGGGCCTCGCCCCCGCCCGAACCCACCTGCAGTGCATGATGGAGGAGTGGTGCTCCCCGTACTCCTCCTGCCCCAGCACAATGAACGGCTGCTCGGGGCGGACCCCTCCACCCTCCGGGCCGGCTGTGGCAGCCCGGGTCAGCGTCTCCAGCGCCTCCACCTGGAGCTCCGAGTAGGGCTCTGACTCCGGGCCGCAACCTTCAGGCTTCTTCTCTACGTACTGAGCCAAGCAAAGTGGGGATTAGTCAGCTGTGACGGGTCTGCTCTGAGCCCAGCCATTCGCTACATCCGGGGACACACCGCAGGGCAGCTAGGACGCTGGGCGACAGCGCACTGCGGGAGGCTCTCAGTGGTCACGGGGTCCAGAAGAGCTCTGAACAGCACGTCCCTGCTCTCCTGAAGCCCCCTTCTTACAGCCCTTTCCTAGGCCCCGCCGAGAAAGTCAGGAGACGCCACCTCGAAAGGCCGGGCCTCTGATGCCTTTAAAAGAGGCAAGTCGCTCCGGTGAGGAGATAAATGGTCAACAGGGTGACGGGCAAGAGACTCAGGCAGCAAATCCCTCCGGCTTCAATCCAGGGTGTTTGACAGAAGTGGAGGCAGCTTATACTGCCAGGAAGAGCAGACCCTGACCCACGTTCAGCAGTGAGGGGAGTCCCAGGGCTCAGCATGGCAAAGGCGTGGGTCGCAGAATGACACTGTGTGGGCACGTGGCCCTCGGGGCGACAGCTCCAGCAGATGGGCCTTGAGGTGCAGGAGGGAAGGAGCCTGCGATCAGGCAAGTCTGGGGGATTCTGGGCTGAACCAAGGGAAACAGGTCTCTGTCCCACCAAATCTGAGAGCCCGTGACATGCCAATATTAACGTGCACCACTAGCCTAACAGAAAAGTGCAGTACGCCAGGGGGTCCCAAACCAATTTAATCACAGAACTCATCTTGTGGGAACATTTTCAGTTGGCATTTGATGGCCCCTGTTTAGAAAATGCTGCACCCAAAAGGGGGACCGCTGAAATGCCAGGCAAAGTATAAACATAACAGATGAAGTGCAAGCAATTAAACTCAGTTCAGCAAAACCACACTCTGCACAAGAACAGAAACTACAAGAGACGAAGGCGGGCCCTGCACCACCCCACCATTTCCCACGGCTCTCCCGTGGGCATGCGTCGGGTGTTGAGGGCCCGTCATACCTGCAAAGTCATAGACAAAAGCTCCTTCCTTTCCTTGCCGTGATCCTGCAGGCGCCGCTGACGGTGCTGCGACCAGCTGGATTCCCCAGCGGCCAGCCCGCTGAAGAGGCTCTTCCCATCCTTGGGCCCACACGCTGGGTCCTTTGCCTTAGCGGTCTGGAGGATGAGACACCAGGCTGTGAAAAGTCTCTTCCTGTTTGTGCCCACGCCATGACACCTGGGCCAGAGTCCCATGACACCTGGGCCAGGACGGGAGAAGCAGCCAGGGAGTGGCTTCTCTGCCTGGCAGCCTCTGGGTAAGATTCTTCCCTGGCCATGCTGAGAAGGTGTTTCAAATGTTGCTCTCTTACCGGTGGACAAAGTCAAGAGTGAAACATGGGCAGTCTGGGTCTCCTCCTTTCTGTTCTCTACTCCCCACCCCTTGTTATGAGAGGACAGGTGGCTAGCACCCCTCAGCCTGCTTTATCTCTATCACCTGGGAGTAGGTATACATATACCTCCTCGGACTGATTGGAACAATTAACTTTAGTCAAGGGGGAAGAGCTCGGTGCTCACTAGTGATTGTGAGGCAGGTCAGCCCCGACGCTAGATGCTCTAAACATTTACAAGCAACAGTATGTTTGGCCAATACAAAAAAAATATATATATATATATAATGCAATGTACCATCACCTCTGTGGAGGGAGAAAGGAACACAATGCTCTTTTGGGTCAAGTGCCTGACTAAGCCAGCTCATGTGAAGAACATTCAGGTATTTGGAAATGATTACTAGGCAACCAGAAATTCTTAATAGAAATTATTGGAAACCCAAGGGCCTTTGGGCAAGATGATTTACACAGAAAGGAAACCAGCATCTTGTGGCTCCTTTTCATAACAAGAAGGGTAAAGGCAACCAAGGTTAGAGCAAATAAATTCAGTAATCCCCACTCCACTCCCACGGAGAGAAGATTCTTAATCAAGAGCCTTTGTATTTATTTTTTTAAATGTTGATTAATTTATTTAGTTTTGCAGAGAAAGAAACATCAATCGGTTGCCTCCCCTATGTGCCCCGACCAGGGATCAAACTCAAAACCTTTTGGTGTACAGGATGATGCTCCAACCAACGGAGCCACATCAGCCAGGGCGACCAAGAGCCTTTTTAAAGTGAGCTGCCGCCTCACCTCCCTTCCAGATTATCTGGTTGGGATCTCTTTCTCCAACCCTATTCCCACAGATTGTGATGGTAAAATATCCCCCACCTTTTTACAAGGATAGGGATGCAAACAGCCATTCAGGTTTGAGACCAAGCTCCCAAAAGCCATTTATACACAAGACTTAAGAGAAGAAACTCCCCCAAAGTCTATTGTCCTCTCTAGTTCTGCTACTTGCTATTTTTTATGTTAATAATGCTTCTCATGTTGAAACAACTTAAGATGATTAACATAGATTCCTTGAGACCCTGGATCCCTGTGAACTGTTAAGGAAAGACATTTTAAGGGACTGGAGCGTACTGTGGCTGGCCTACGAGGTATTTGTTATTTTTTGTTTTTCTGACTGAAGCAACCTCCAGTGATATCTATTGATGCCTGTAACAGATGTTTCTTCTAGAGAAAGTACTTGATTCTCTGAATTCTGGCTTATTTTGGTAGATGGATGGTTCTTAGTCCAGCTAAAAGAAATAATCTAAGAAGAAAACCAACACCAATGACAGTAACGGCACCGGTATATTTTATTCACTGAATGCTTACCATATGCAAGGCACCATGCTAAAAACTTTACAAACATTCCCTTAAAGGGGAAGACATTATTTTAACATGAGGAACTGAGGCTTAGAGAGGTTAAGTTACTTGCTCTCCACAGGTACACCTTGAAAGAGCTGAAATTCACACCCAGATCTGACAGCAGCTCCATGCTCTGAGAAACCTAAAGAAAGCAATACCATGAAGCCAACATGTGGAAGAAAGTGACACTGAATAGAAAAGATAAAGGTCATAATCCCAAAGCTAAATAACATAACCAAGACAAGGCCCTTCTCTCAGTGTTCTGGCCATTGTTGGGAAGGGCCCCAAGGTCCATGGAACGCTGGACAGGTTCCACAGTTTTAGAAAGTGAAAAGACTTCCCAGAAGCAGAGGTGGTCAAGACAACTGCCAAGAGAAAGGTCGTGAGGTAACCATGGCATCCCTCACAGGGTCCCAGGCGGGTATACTCACTCCCTGGGAGGTGATCCAAGGGTGTCAACCCCCATTACACAAACACATTGATTCCTTCCCATACCTACTGATCCAGAGGGCAAACTGCTCAGACTGAAGAATTCCACTTGGGTATCTACACCTATATCGGACAAAATAGACTTTAAGCCAATGACTGTGATAAGGGACAAAGAAAGTCATTACATAATGATAAAAACATGAATTCATCAAGAAGATAGAACAATCATAAATATATCCACACCCAACACTGGAGCACCTATACATAAAGCAAATATTAACAGACCTAACGAGAGAAATAGGCAGCAATATAGTAATAGTAGGGAACTTCAATACCCCGCTTTCAACAATGGCTACATCATCCAGACAGAAAAGCAATAAGGAAACACTGGAGTTAAACTACACATTACACCAGTAGGACTTAATGGACATTTACAGAACATTCCATCCAAAAGCAGCAGAATACGTGTTCTTCTCAAGGGCACCTGGAACATTCTCCAGGACCCGTCATATGTTAGGCCACAAAACAAGTCTTAATAAATTTAAGAAAACTGAAATTATATCAAGGGTCATGTTGGTATGGAACTAGAAATCAATTACAAGAAAACTAAAATATTCACAAATATGTGGAGATTAAACAACATGCCACTGAACAGCCAATTGGTCAAAGAAGAAATCAAAAGAGAAATAAAACATCTTGAGACAAATGAAAATGGAAACACAACAAACCAAAATCACGGGATGCAACAAAAGTAGTTCTAAGAGGGAAGTTCATAGCAATAAACACCTACATTAAGGAAAAAGAAACTTGCACCTCAAGAAACTAGAAGAAGAACAAATCTCAAAGTGAGCTGAAGGAAATAACAAAGATAAGGGAGAAAATAAATAAAATAGAGACTAAAAAGGCAATAGAAAGGGTCAATGAAACTAAGCTGTTTTTTTTTTTTAAGGATGCACAAAATGGACAAAACTTTAGCTAGACTTACAAAGAAAAAAAGAGGGCTCAAATAAATAAAACTAGAAATGAAGAATTCCAAACATTTCTCCAAAAGCCTAACATTTTGGTAGAAGAGACGAAAGAACGGGTAGTAGAGGCCACGTTTTCTGAATCCAAAGGTGGCCAAAGGAACTCCAAGGCCAGCTACAGAAACCGTGCCGAGCAGAAGGAAGATCAGCGTCCTGGGCTGACAGTTGTTTTCTACAACGGTGGGATCCTGGAAAGTGAGGAAGTCTTGAAAACCCTAGAACCCACAGGTTTGACAGACCTATCGACCCAACCAAGAGATCTTTAAACTGGACATTTGAGAAGCAAAGGGAAAGAACCCATATAAAATTGCGTCCATGCCCAAGGAAAGTACGCAGGCCACAGGGGGATCCTCCCTTGGAACCAGAGGTGGGAAAGGCTACAGATGGGAGACAAACACTAGTTTCTCTCCTTATTTACCTACCACTGATAAATGGTGTCTTTTCCTTTTCCAATGCTTGGTATTAAAAGTACTTAATTCAAATGGCCCGTACTGACGGAGCAGGGAGGCTTTGGATGGAAAAGCCACTTTTAACACATCCCCAGCATGGACGGAAAATACATTAAGTACTAGGTGGGGCTTCCCTCACGGGTCAACGTGGCATGGAAGTCGCCCAGCACATCATCAGGCTGGGGACTGGACAGTGTTCCACACTGAAAACGAACATTCCAACAGGCACTACACCAAAAGGCACTACAGTAAATTAGGGAGGACCGCCTTTACAATGACGGGGCGGTCTACACCAAGAGAGCCATGGACCTCAGTGTGACCTACCAGGGTCTGCTCAGGAGAGGTCTTTTCCTGAAACTGTATCTAAGTTATTTACTAAACAAGGGTGAACAACAACTAAAAACGTGCTAAAAGCTGATATCTGCAGCTGACCACAAAACACTTTAATAAGTAGGCTGAGGTAAACTTGTGTCTAGCTACAAATGTGTGTAACTTAAATAAGCATTCGTGGGGACATAAGCAGTAATTCAAAATTTTATTTTAAGAGCAAACTTCATAAAAAATCTTAACTACTGCATTCACGTAACATTGCAATGGTCCAGATGGTATTCCGTCGTATTTCATCATGACCAACCTGTCTCCTGCACTTCAGGAGATTATTAACTGATGGCTCATTGCCTGACCCCCTCGCTTCTCACTCTGAAGAAGGCTATAAATTAATTTTCAGTGGCCAGAAGAGAGCGTACCAGGCAGTCACCCAAATGGGGCAGGAAACGAGTCCCAGTAATCTGATCTCCCCTGAGGCAAAATAAAGCCACCCAGAAAGCGGGCCCTTGAAACACAAATTACAGAATGACGGATGGGCAAGAAGGCGCCCTTTTCCCCGCCCTGCGAAGAACCATGGGAACAGCCCGAAGGGCAGCTGTGCTTCCCCGCTGCGGTCCCAATAGCCGGGAGGTAATCTGAGACTACAGATTTGTTTGTGGATGCTCTGTTTTCTTTACAGGACAGCCAATTAGAGGTTATCTCCGTAATAAGTAATTTCCACCTGCAGTCCCTCCTGCGTGGGTGGGGAAGGCGTTGAATCAGGGCTGCAGGGAAGGAGGGAGGAAAAGGTGAGTCTGCTGCTGAGGCGCCCCCAGGGGCTGCTGTCCTAAGGGCCCCCCAGGAGCCCGGGAACCCTGGTTTTATAGCTACTTCGTCTGTCTGTCCTTTAAATTTTGCCTCCAGATTCAGACTGAAAGCACAGAGAGGGCTTCCCCACCTATTTTGCCACCTGCTATGCTATAAGCATTTCAGTATTAATGACAACAGTTATAACAACCAATTGACTACAAGTGGGCAAAATACTGATGTGACAGAAACTTATGTACAAATAATATTTAAAATAGGAAAGTCGAATCATTTTATGTACTGCTAATTGAATAACATAGCTTATGGTGTTTTGTTTGCTTACTCATTACTTGTAAAAAAAAAGAAGTGGAGGTTCTGGTAATAGTGAGAAAAAGAATACACTTAAGATGTGCTAACAAAGCAACGAGGCTTTAACAAAACCAATGTCGTTTTCTACTGAATTAAAAGCAATATATCATTAAAATCATAGGAATTGATCATACAACCTACTGTATTTGGTATTGGTAAGAGTATCCCAGATTATACACTTAAATTTGGCCATCTGTTGTAATAGAGGAATTAAAAAATCAGGCCCTGGCTGGTGTGGCTCAGTGGATTGAGCCTACGAACCAAAGGGTCGCTGGTTCCATTCCCAATCAGGGTACATGCCTGAGTTGCAGGCCAGGTCACCAGTAGGGGGTGCTCAAGAGGCAACCGCACATGGATGTTTCTCCCCCTCTCTTTCTCCCTCTTTTCCTCCCTCTAAAAATCAATAAATAAAATCTTTAAAAAAAAATCGGAATGTCCCCCCTAGAGGAGAGGAACTGGGATGGTGAGGGATCCAGAAAACAAACCATAAGTATAAACAGTTGAGGGGAGAGGGAGGCATGAGCAGAGCACTCAGCATGGAAAAGGCAGGGAGGGTTGTCCTAAGAGAAGCCTTGGTCTGTATAGCTCCAGAAAAGAAAGCTAGGCTCAGTGAGTATACATTATAGAGGTTTCTACTGCCGGCTTTACAATGGGCAAACGCCCCCCCACGTTGACGAGCAGTGAGTTCCTCCTCATCGCGGGGGGCAATCAACCTGAGAACGTGACCTTCTACTCAGTAGGAGGGTGGGCCAGGTTCTGACTTTAAACCTTCTTTGACTTGAAAATTCTTTGATTATCTTGAAACTCAAATCTACTCGTTATTATAAGAACGGAAACATCAATGCTGAGTCTAATTAATAAATAAGTAAAAAACAAACAAACAAACAAAAAAACCCCAAGGGACGGAACCACTGGGCTTTTCAGGTTGTGGACATCTGCCATCTCCACTCAGGAAGTGGAACCTTTATTTGACATACCACAGGGTGACCTGAGCTTTGTTTGAATGTATACTAGAGGCAAAGGAAAGAATGTTTGCTACAAACTACACGTTCTTACCCTCATCTCTTGAACATGAACTGCACAAAAAAATTCCCAATCCCATTTCGACCTCACCGTATGACACTTAGTTCCTGAATACATAAAAAGCAAGGTCACAGGCTTCACCCCAAAGAACCCCTCTCTGTGTTTTCTTTTAAATATTTTTCAGTACAATTGAATTGTGTAATTTCATGCACGCTCCAAGGGACCTAACACTCCCTACATCATCTATAACACTTATAAAATATTGCCCATGAAAGAGATCTGCAAAGCAAAAGTAAAACTTAATTCAGACACAGTCCACAGAACTGGAATTCTAACTAAGTTTGGATTTCAAAAAAGTAGTCAGAGGAGTACTGTGACTGATTTTTGCCTCGTGGATGCTAAGGTTTTAGTCACTGTGCACCGCTGGCACGTTAGGTCTCAGATCTGACTCAGGAACCCAGGCAGGTCAGCACCTTCACAAGCACGACTACTGCCCTGGCCGGTGTGGCTCAGTCGGTTGGGTGTCATCCTGTGGACTAAAAGGTTGTGGGTTCGATTCTCAGCCAGTACCCATGCCTGGGGCACCTGTGGGAGGCAACCGATCAATGTTTCTCCCTCACATGGATGTTTTTCTCTCTCTCTCTCTCTCCCTCCTTTCCCCTCTTTCTAAAATCAAGAAAGGAAGGGAAAAAAAATACAACTACTGCTACTAAAATGTACTGAGTCCTTATTATCTGCCCAGTACTATATACACCAAGGGCCCTTAAATCAGCTCAATTCATTCGCCGCCCCCCAGGGAGCAAACGCTATTATTACCACCCCAAACAAACTGGTGGGGGAGGGGGAGTTTAAGCAATCCAAGCACGGACGATAAACCAGGAGCTGGAGCTGAAAAAGCAGTGACTTGACTCCACAGCCCCTGCTCTTTCTAATCTGCACCCTGCTCAGTGGCTGCACTTCAACAAGGACGCTGAACCCAAGCACTGGGCCTACAGCCCCCACCTCCTAGTGGCAGCCTGGGGCAGACCCCTGCCTCCCAGGTGCAGGGAACCCCCAGGACCGCTGTGTCACTTGCAACTGTTGTCAAGCCCAGGGTGGCAGGACTATGGCGGCGCATTTTATCTGTAACTTATACACGTACAGTGAGAGAGAGAGGGTCCCCGCCGAAGCAATAAAGCCTAACACTGGGTCTGTGAAACTTTCACTCTGGGGGGCGTTTCTGAAAGCAGTGAATTCTGACCGCATCTGTGAGGGAAGCTGCTCCTTGGGGCTCTGCGCAGCTCTGGGTATGCGCTAGCATAAAAGAAACTCTGCAAGCTTCTATAAATGGGGAAAAACAGCGAAACTCCTTTGCAGAATCAGCAAATCCCAACTTGGAAAAGAAATTCATTGCTTCAGAAGTAACTCTAACTTGCTCTTTATCTGCACACTACTTTACATTTCCCAAAACTGAAAACTCCAGAAGCTTGAGTCACCAAATCAGTCACCAGCCCTCCTGAGAGCAGAGCCGATCTCTGAGAAAAGGGGAGGGACCCCTCAAAGCGCACTCCCTCTCACTGCCATTCACCCCTGCACCTGCTGAGTGTCCAGGGTGGATAAGGGGCTTCTGAGAGCTGGCACCAGAGCTCAGGCAGGGGTCAGAGGGGCAGCGTGCTGGGGGGGAGAGAAGTCCCCGTGGGTGAGGCATGGGTCTGAGA
>PVJD01003892.1:92347-151086 GCA_004026545.1 Mormoops blainvillei
GGGGGGGGGGGGGGGGGGGGGGGGGGGGGGGGGGGGGGGGGGGGGGGGGAGGTGAAGTCATCTTACCAGCATACCCAAGAAATCAGCCCTAAGGGGAAGGCGAACGCGCCTCTACTTGACAAGTAGGTCTGAAACTACAGTCAGATGTCTGAGGCCTTTCGGGAGAGCTAGAAAAGCAGGACGTGTGCTTACCTGACTACTGATGGACTCTTTCTTGGCTGAGCTCTGAGTCTGAGCGGGGCCCTGGGCAGGTGACAACCTTGAGGGGCTCTTCTTACTCTGAGGCAGCAGCGAGGACAGGAAGCCCACGCGAGGTGACTGGGAGAGGGAAGTATTCCTCTGGCTGCACACCATGGCGCTGGGCAGGCACACACAACACAGGGTCACAGGGCTGGAGGGGGGTGGGGGAGAAGGCGGAGCACAGACCGGCTGGGCTGTGGACAGTGCCTGTGACCAGGGCCTCAGCGGGTTCACGTGCCCGGGCTATAAGGCGGCACCATGCTCAGCTCTACTGCACGTGCCCAGGGGAGCCAGCTGCCTGGCAGGCGCTGCATGGCCCGCGGCTCTCCTCTGAGCGCCCTGGTAAAGCCCGGATGCTCAGTGTATACTCAGTACATGTTTGAAATGATCATCTAGGTGTCCTGGGCTAAATAAAACCTCTCATTAAAATTAACTTCACCTGTTTCTTTTTACCTCTCTTTTTTAACATAGCTCCTAGAGTTGTTTTAATTACATTTCTTGGCTCGCATTTTATTTCCATCAGATGGAGCTAGTTCAGAAACTAGGGCAGTTTCACCTGGGGCAGTACGTGGCCACGTGCAGGTTTGGAACCTGACCGGGTCTGCATCCTGACTCACTGCTCGCTCACTCACTCTCTCACTCACTCACTGTGACCCCTCTGTGCCTGCATCTCTTTAACCGCTACTACCGTTATCACCACCAACTGGGTCTTCTGTTTAGCTGGCTGTTTTTATAACGTCCCTCAAATGCCTCTCCCCAAATCTGCCTACCTCTTCCCGCCCCCACACAGGAGCGTGCTTCTATCGTGGAATATAAACGGCCTGTGGTTACCAATCTTTTCAACCACGAGGCACTGCTTTCAATGCACAACACCTTCCCCGGGCTCTAGGACAGCAGTTGTGTTTATTTATCCAGCTGCACACACCTGGATGTGCAGGCACCTGGCAGACCTGCACCTGGCGGGCTCAGGGGCCCTCAAAGGCCAGGGGAGCTCACTCAGAAAGCTAGGAAGCAAGAATGGTGAGCGCAAGAGGCTCTTTGTAATTCTGCACCTCCAGGAGCATGGGGGTGGCGGGGGGTGGCGACAGGGGGGGGGACCATAGTGAGATGCTCCCCAGGTAGGTGCGCAGGGGACAGAGGGGAGGAGGGGGCTCGGCCCTCCCAACCACGAGGTGAGGCGCACACTCACAGTTCCGAGTCCCCCAGGCGGTCCATGTTGGAGACATAAGGAGGCAACTTGTGTTGGACCAGGGTCTCTTCCGCTTCTGGCTGTTGCTCCTCTTTCTTCAGTCGGTGGATTTCAGCTTGCAAAGCAAAAAGCTACACAGAGATGGGGCCGAGTTAATGAATGACATCACCTCACTGCGGAGGACTGGACACGGCACAGCCAACACCCACCCTCACTAGCTCAAAAGACCATGGGCCCCCGTCTCAGGGCTCCTGTCCCACTCTCTGCTCACTGCAGATTGGAGGAAGGGAAAAGTGCAGCTGTTACTTGACTACAGTGAGGTGAGAAACTAAAAACTGCCAGCTATGCAAAAGCCACTGTTTTTCCTTTTTATCATTTGACTTGCTTCCTCCTGAACTGACTGAGAAAAACTGCTCCACCCAGTTCTGCTTTGCTCTTGGGAATCTACAAAACCAGACTTTGGAGCTCCCATGGAAAAATTTTTTAAATGAGGTTCGGCATTTTTGACCATTTGCCTGAAGAAAATCATACACGCACACCCATAACCCAGGTATCTTAAAGCCCCAAATCTAAATAGAGTATAATTTTTCTAGTTCTGCAAATCTTCCTTTTTCTAAATATATCTTAATTTCAAGGATAGATAAATGCTCCTCAGGCAAAATGTAAAGGCAAGTGTGGGTCCCTAGGCTCTTTTTACTAAACTAGAGAAATGTAGAGCTGAGCAGAACAATTACGTTGTATCCGGGTTGTAAACAATACATGTGTGGATATATGTGGAAAAGGACTGGAGGTAGGTACGAAACAGACATGTGGAAACAGGTCAGTGGCCAGGTGGCATGAACGCATAAACTGTTTCCTTTACTGTTACTATGTTGATCATGCTGCACACACGACTTAAAATAGGAACCTCGCCTCTGGCTTTCAGAGACTGTTACAGCCCAACACTGGTAAACCAGTGCCAACCAGTACCCACACTGGTTTTTGGGTGACACTCTCTCCTAAGATCAGTGCTTTTCCTATACTTAGCCAGCCCTCCACTGCCGCCCTCTGACTTCGCACATGAAAGCAGAAGTACTTCCCAAGACGTGTGTTCAGAACCCACCTTCTGACGCAGGACCTCGTTTTCTTCTTGAACCTGGTTGGCCCTCTGGCACTCCGCGTCAAAACTCAAGATCACGGGCACTGGTGCACAAAGTTAAAGAATAAGCCTGCCTGGGAAGCGATTCAGGGGCCTTCCCAAACTCCTGACACAGCGGCGCCACCCTCGAACACATGTGCGCAGTGGAGCACAGACTCAGTGCTCTGGGCTCTTCTTGACTTTATGAAGTAGCCTCTCCCCTGAGGCCAGGCCTGGCCTGACTTCGTTCAGACAGACACATGACAGTCTGCCTGGCTAGCCCACAGAGAGGACATGAGTCCAAACCTGGGCATTCTCCCCCAGTGCCAGCAACGAACAGCCATATCCCGTGGGCTTCGCAGCCAGCCCAAGCTTCGGCAGCACTCACCTAAGAGCAAGTGCAGTGGCCACTAGCACCGCGGGCCGGCTGCCAGCCGCTCCAGCAGCGGGGCAGAGGGATCAGCCTCTAGGCTTCCCCTGCGCGGATGGAACCTGTCCCCGGCAAAGGTTTAGTCCAAGGAGAGAGCTTTCTGCAGGTGCTACAGCCACAGGCCGCCACGGGAACACCCACATGGCAGGTCAGGGCGTCAGTCTTTTCCAGCCGCCTCAAATACCTTCGGTTCGGAGGAGCGCAAAGCAGGCAAGGCCTCAGTGCTGAGGAAGTGAGCGGTGGCTCGGTGTCTCGAGTGGGAACTGCCTAGCACTGCAAAGACCTGGAGTGACACTTTCGGTTTCCCCTAGAAGGCCTATGTGGTTGGGCCTTAACCACCTCTGGTCTGAGCCCCCCTGCTGGTTTCATTTGAAGGCCCCTGGGAAGAAGAGCAGGCGCAGGGCCAGAAGAAAGGCAAAACTGGCAAGCGTGGAATTCACAGCAGCCACAACACGAAAGGCAAGGCCCCCTTCCTACGTCGGCCAGCAGATGTTCCTCCCAGAGGCCAAAACAGCCGCCATGGGTGGGCCTCCACAACGCCCCATTTATCAGTGACTCACCAGGCAGCCCCACTCAAACCGGGCTCCCTTCGCCCCCCTAGAACTCCAGCCTAGAGAGCATAAGCTACGGATGGTGGCCCCAGGCCGCGGGATCGCAGGCATTTCATGACAGAATGGCAAATATGGTAGGCTGTAAATTATTTACATTCTTTCTCAAATAACCACACATATATTCTTAAAGCAGCTCTGTTTTCTGGCAAGTTGAGGAACACTGAGGTCACTGTCAGACAAAGCGACCCAAACCCTAACACAGGGAGGAAGCTCCAACCCAGGAAGTGTTCTCACGTGCTACCTAATGCCAACAAAGGCAAGTGATATCCAGGGGAACACAAGAAAGGGTGCTCTCGAGGGTGGCTGGTTTCACTAGGAAGCAGCTGCCTACCAACCTTGTGTCTGCTGAGACAGGGCCCCAGGGGCTCCTGTCAGAGCCCAGCACCAGCACCCCGCTGCTACCATGGTCCCCACCCACCCGTGCATGTCCGCTATTACTACAGCAGCAGAGTGTGAGAGGGAAGACTTAGGACTCCCTGGCCTACCAACAAAAATAACCACAATCTGTCCAGCTCCTCCTCACATGACACATGACAATGACCCTCGGGTGCTGTGTAGAAGAAATGACTGCACCCAGAGCAGTGACCACGGATCACACGGTCTGGATGAGTCGGGCCGGGCCCGCAGTGCCACGTGGCTGAAAGGATATGCATGCACTGAAACAGGACGCTCAGGAAGTTGTGCAGGGACACAATGAAGGTGTCAGCCCACTGTCGAGAAAAGTAGGTAGCAAAGGTGGGGTTGGTGTCTGGGGATGGCAGGAAGGGCAGGACAAACCAATCCTTCCACTCGGCCTGGTTCTGGAGCTCCGTGGCCTGCTTTGCAAAGAACTCCTGAGCCTTGTCATTTCTGTTTGTCTGCCAAGACACAGAGGAGGTGGCAAGGGGGCGCAAGAGACAGAAGTCAGAGGTAAGATTCTTCACCTTGCACAACAGAGAGCCTCTGGCTGTCAGCAAGGTAAGTGGCCAAACATGATCTACAAACTCGAAAAACTGAAGGAAATCCTCACTCTTTTCTCAGGTTCCTTGTAATTTCAAAGAAGCTGGTTTAAACTTAAGGGCTGATAATAAAGGCCACCCTAAAAATTAATTCCTAGCTGATTTTCAAATAATGTTAACTATTTCCCCAGGTCGGCTTATAATCTTTATTACTCAAAGTTTAACCCAGCAACTTATAGTCTTTAAAACACCAGCCAGGCTCACATGCTTAAAACAAGAGAAACTGGAATGAAGAAGACAAATCAGATGACCTACAGATAAGAAGGGGGAAAAATTAGGAAAACAGTCAATAATAACTTGCACGGTGACTGTTCCACCCTTTCCCAGAGTAACACGGAGAGTCTTCCCTGGGGGTGAAAAGAAAACCTATTTCTGGATCAAATAACTCTTTCTGCCAAGAAATCCCTGAACTGACAAACACCTGAATTGTGTAGACGAGATAAAAGCGGAACAGGCTGGTTTTCAACTTGTTGATGGTGGGTCTATATATATCCTCCAAGCGGCTGAAGAGCCGACGCTCCAGGTAGCTCCAATAATCCCGCAGGGCAGCCAGGTCATACACCTGCATCAGCTGCTGCAGCTGGTCCACGATCTTGTCCACCTGGTGAGAGAAGGCGGTGAAGGACAGAAGGGAATTCTCCCCTCACTCCACAGAGATAATACAGCTTTTTCCTCATGCCGTGGCTTCTGGATGTTAAAAGAAATATTTAAGTTAGTGATCTATAAAACTGGAAAAACTTATGAATGTAATAGCTTTTAACTTATTTTCTGATGTTAGAAATATGGCTTGCCCTACTAGTAAGTATGGAAATTTCAGGTGTAAAAACAATGACTCAGGAAGCAGGAGACATGGGTCTAGGTCTTGGAAAAGAGAGGGCGGGACAACCTCTACGGTCCTCCCCCCAGCTCGGCCACTCCAGGAGGTGCACTGCTTGACTCCTTCAAGTCATCCAAGCACCCCAAAGCCCTTGCAGCTGCTCAGAGTGTCAGCCAAAGAAGTCACCTCCCTGTAAGGGGCAATCACTCCAGAGTACACAATGTGGAAAAGGTTTATGGCTCCCAATAACAATCCGACACCCCTACTCTACAGATCAGACACTGAGGTCTGGAGAGCTGAAGTGCTTTGCTTTTGCCACCAAGTAGCTACTGACTTTGGCAAGACAAGAACCAGGTCTCCTAGTTCCCTTCTGACACTCTTGGTGCTAGCTCATGGCTTCTCCCTCAATTCACCTGTCAACATTAATTGAAGTCAGCAAACACACACGTATAAATTCCAAGAACTTCTCAACGGAAAATCACACCTTAGCAGGGGAAATATGAAGTATTAAAATGTGCAATGAGGTCTTCCTCAACTGCTGAAGCAAAATTTCCAATGAGTCACAGACAAGGCCATTTTAACCAACCACCACGGGTACTTGAACCCAGCTATCGTTTTGGGCTGCAGACCCCTTTGCTCCCAATGCCATCAGAAGCTAACTTCAGAATATTTTGTGTTGCCCAAATTCAACCACCTACCCAGACTTTGCTCTGAAAGCCTCATTGCCATCCCGGCCAAACACTGGCCAGCACCTGCTGGAAGGCTAGGGTGGAGGATGGAACCCCGAACCCGGATTTAGGGGACCTGGGCTCCAGCCTCAGTGCCTCTGACTCGCTGGGCAACTTCAGGCAAGTCATGTACCCTCCGGAGGCCTCAGTTCCTCATCTGTCGAGCGAGGGCCAGATGCACTGAAGTCGAAGGTCCCCCAGCCCGGTGACAACGCCGCTCCCGCCCCAAAGAGCAGTGCTGGGTAAGAGCCCGCTCCGGGCTCCCTCAGGGCCGCCTCTGCCCACGCCAGCCTCTCACCCGAAACCCCTTCTCCTTGTCCGCCTTGATCTCGGCGTCCAGCTGCCGCAGTGTGTACGTGAAACCGCGGAAGAGCAGGTACTCGCGAACCAGCTCGTCTGTGCGCTCTACGGCCTCCGCCATCGCTGCGCCAGCGCCTTAAGGGGCCGCGGGCAAGAGAGGGGCGGGGGGCGGGGCCTCGGCCTCACGGGGCGGGGCCAGGCGCGAGCTCCAGTGACGTCACGCCTCGGCCGACCTACCATCGCGCACGCACTCCTCGCCGTCTGCCTGTGGCCCCGCCCCCGCCCCGCCCAGCTGTCTCGTAGCACCACCCAACCCGAAGAGAGACTGGAAGACGTAATGCTCTCCCCAGCTTCCTGGCAGCGGTGGCCGCGGCTTTGTCGTCTGAGTTGTTGAATGTGGCGGCTGCCATCCCAAGTCGAGTAGGGCGGGACCTCGGAGAACAGGCCGGATAGTCACGAGGTGGGCAGGGGACTGAGGTTCCCTGCTCATTGGCATTACATCGCCGAATCCTCTAAGCCCCTTCCCCCATTTTGGAAATGGGGAATCTGGAGTCCCCAGAAGCAAAGTGTATTTGTGTGAAGTCACATAACCAAGGGTGCCATTAGAGAATTCTAACTCCTCCCAAAGCCCTGCTTGTGATATTGTACTATCGTTCTGCAAGATGTTACCATTGGGGGAAGCGGTAAAGGGTACGTGGGATCTGTTTGTATTATTTCTTACAACTGCGTATGAATCTACAGTTATCTCCAAATAAAAAGATTAATTTTAAGAAATGTGATACAGAACTGTAGATGCAATATGATTGCTTTATATAATATTTCTATATTATAGATACACACAAAATATTTACAATTATTGGCTTTAGGTAGTCACATTGGACTTTATGGGTATTTCTGACTTTGTCTTTACACTTTTTAATATTTTTCAAATTTCATACTGTGAACACATTTGTTTTATTTTACAAATGTAACAAATATCTTTAAACATAGCAAGTTCATTTATCATAATAACCATATCTTAGTGCCAACTCACACCAATGTTTTAACCCCCAAACTTTTAAACATGGACTACTGCTGAACTAGGAATTCCCAATCCTGAGCTTATACAATTCAGTCTTTGGAACCAAATACAGGCCCTCACGCCTGAGCTCTGATTATCAAGTTACACCATTTCTCCGGCTCCCAGCTTCCTCACCTGCAGCGAAGAGGTCTTGGGTCAGAAGAAACCTACTCCTTCCAGCTCTTACAGTCCACAGGCCTCATGCTGGTGTCGGCACCTGCTGGGAACCTTGGTGTGTCTGTTTAGAGATCATGGGTCACAAAGACTGAAAGTGAACCACCTTCTCTCAGACCACTATGACCCTATCCTTTGAGGAGTAGCTCAGGTTAGAGTCAGCAAAGTCCCCACTTTCACAGATCAGAAAGCCACCACGAATGGAATTAAACTTCTGGCAGTAAGACTCCATCTGTTTATGAGTCTATAAAAATCATTCACTTTCACTGCTGGAACAATTCAAGTTTCCTAGGTTAATAAGTGAAACCGCTTTTGCAAACATCAAGTGAAGGACAGCATGGGGGAATCCCATCCCTGTTGGCACACTTCCTAAAAAAAACAACTCCTTGCCCTGTGCAATCCTGCTTCCACCTTCTGCAATAGCTGGCCCAGCTTCTCTCTCTCTCTCACTCTCTCTCTCTCTGTCTTTGTCTCTCTCTGTATATATACATATATGTATTTTTTAAAAGATTTTATTTTTATTTATTTTTAGTGAGAGGGGAAGGGAGGGAGAAAGAGAGGGAGAGAAACATCGATGTGAGAGAGACAAATTGATCGGTTGCCTCTCCTAAGTGCCCCAACCAGGAACCTAACACACAACCTAGGTATGTGCCCTGACTGGGAATTGAAATGGCGACCTTTCGATTATTTATATCATTCATTCAATTAATAATATATATAAAGTTATTATTTTGAATCTCTGGAGAACCCTAATACAGCTTGCAAAAGGTTTGTTCACTTTCAAATAAATCCACTATTCCTTTATAGTTGTGTAAGGAGTATTGTACAGCAGTGGAAACCAATAAGGTAGATTTCTATGTACAAATATGAATGCATCTCTAACTCATACTACTGAGTGAAAGCAGCAAGTTGCAGAATGATACTCTTATGTAAATTTCTCTCCTCCAAAACTCACAAAAGAAAACTATATATTCCAAGGGAAAATACCTGCAGGAATGTAAACATCTAGCAAAGGATCTGGAAGCATCCATAGCAAACTAATAACAGTTGTTAGCTCTATAAAGGTGAAGAGAAGACCAGTGCTGGGGTCGAAATGTTTTTATTTTTACAAGAGATATGTGTATTATTTGGGAAATTAAAATTAGTTTCATAAAGAAAATTAATCAAGGAGTTGACCAATGATTTGCTTTATAAGAACTGAACTCGTTCCACCTACGGTCATGGTACTGTGGGGTGGGGGGTAGGTATTTCAGAGAATGATCTATGCTGCTGTGAGGAGGGTACTTTAAGGCAGGATCACTGTTACTATGGGGCATATTTCAGAGTTGGACCTCTGTTGAGGGAGTTATTGCATCTACGTTATTATGAGGGGGTCATTTCAGGGCAGGATCTACGAGACTTAGGGAGAGAGGTCAGGGTCGGAAGTGATGGTACGTGTGTGGACGTTGCCAGGGAGAATTCTGATTCGTATCCAAAGCTGGTGAGAGGCCATCAGGAGGTCACAGGGTCAGCAGAAAGTTCATAAGCAGAGCCTTCTGCCTGCCAGTTGTGGGGAAGATTGACTGAAATAGACAAAAGATCTGCATTTTCAATAAAGACATCAGACTGCTATAGATAAGGAAGACTCTCAGTACCCCCCCACCCTGAGATTGCAACTCTTTTAAGTGCAGGTCTGCTCCCCAGTGAAGACTCATCCAGGGTGGCAGGTGTATGGGGCGGTGGTAGTTGAGGGGTGGGGTGGAGGGCTGACTAGATGAAAGACTGGGCGCGTCTGTTTCTGAACCTCTGTGTGTCCTCTTGGTGCAAAGGTAAGGTCTCCAAGACAGAGCTGCACAGACTCCTGAAACTCCACTGTTCCCCGTGAGGTCCCAGGAACGCTGTGATGGGGCTGGTGGTGGGAGGTGAGGAGCAGGGCCAGGAGAGAGATACCAGGGAGTGGGGAGAGGGGAGAGCACAATTCCTCTGGGGTCCTCAAAGGCCCTCAGAGCCCCTGGGCGAAAGGCTGCCTGAAAGCCAGAACAGACGAGGCCTTGACCCAGGCAGAATTTTAGAGTGAAATCATTCTACATTTATCTTGAAAAGGAGAGGAGAGCTGACACTCACTACATGCTTTCTATGTGACAGCTTCTTTATACATAACACATTTAATTTAATGTTCCACCAAAATCCGAAGTCGAATATCCGGAGTGCCAGCCGCATGCCGGGTGCCCTATTTGCACGTTGTAGGTTGGGCTCATTTGTAGTCCTCAAAGTCACTGCAAGGTGGATCCTGCATTAGAATCCAAATGCATGCACCCTGAAGCACATGCTGCTTGAGCTAGCCTGCGTGACCTCTGCGTAACTCCTGCCCTGGGGAGGAGAAGCTTGCCCCAGGTCAGAGAGCAGCTAGGGGGCACCTGGCTTGGCTGTGGCTCCTAGTATCAAACTGGTGCAGAGTGATCGTGACCGTCATGACATATTTAGGGGTGCAGGACTTCAAGCAAAAAGACACCTACACACAAAAGTGTATTCTGTATTGGGGGATATGAACTTTTTTTTTCTAAACGGGAAGAATACCTGCTTCGCATTCTTTTTTCTTCTTCCCATATTTAAAACATCATTCCCCGTCCCCGCTTTTATGTGCCTCTCAGTTTCCGTGACATCCACGTGTTTTCATCTTTTCCCCTGAGACCTGAAGCCTGTGTCCTGGGCCCTTTAATTTAAGGTGTCTTCTCTAAACCTCGGGATAACCCTGTAAGGTATTGGCACAGCCTCGTTTGGAGGATGTGGAAACTGGAGCTCAGTGAAACTGGCAGGTGAGTGGAACCAGTTGGGGAACATCCATTTAGTCCTCGGTGGGCACATACAGGCCATGTGAGGACACTGAGGTGACACAGGTATTGCCTCTCTGTTCAACTCAGCCTCCACATGAAAAGAAGCCACCACCTGGCAAGGTGAGAAGGTCAGCCGCGCCTCGCCGTTCCCTCCTGTCACCTTGCCTTCTCGTGTGCCTTCGGACCCCAAGTTACATTGTTTCTTCCCCTGCCCGCACTCTCATTGGCCTGCCACAGGGCATCCCCATTGGCTGTGGAGGCTGGAGATAAGCCGCGATTGGTCAGTGCCCCTGTGTCGAGGCGCTAGGTCTGTTATTTGGCTGGGGCAGGAGCCGTAGCTTCCACTCTGACTGGCGCAAGGCCGGTGATCAGTCATCGCTGTCACCGCTGTCAGGGCTTCACGCGGCCTCCTGCATGTCCGCGGAGAGGGGACGTCGTGTGCATGGGTGCCCATCTCTCCGAGTGTGAGTATCGACTAAAGGCTGAGGTTATCGCACCCACTCATCTCCAGAAAGGTGCACTTGGTCTTGCGGGGCGTTTTTTTTTTTTTACATGCAAATTCAGTCAAGCTGGTGCCTCTAAACAGGTGAACATTTAGGTCTGGAGCCTGACTTTAATGCAAACGTTTGTATATGTCATTGTGACTACCTACATAGTTCAGAGAATGACTGGATTTTTTGGCACATGATCTGATACGTTTGCCTAGAGTTTGAATGGATCGCACTCGAATGTTTAAAAATAATATTGAGTTTTCCAGGCTATTACAATGCAGGTTTCCAGGCCCCGGGGATGGAGTCTCAGACTATATTCTCTACATTGCTCTAGTACACTCCTTATATTGCGGGCGGCAGAGCCCCTAACACACTTTACATCTGTATAGGGCTACTGGGAAAAAAGGTTTTGTCTCTGTTTTCAACTGTTATTAAGTAAAAGATGATTTCTTGGTCTCATTTTTAGAGTTAGTTCTCTCAGTCCTAGCCAAAGAGCCAACCTTGATAGAAGGCAGAAGGGGTTCCTGCCCTCCCCTCCCCCATCCTAGACTGTGACTTGTGTGGCACTTGTCCTGGGAGACCCATCCCTTCACACAGATCACAGGCAGTGGCGGGACAGATTCAACTGTGTTGTTGCAACAAAGAGCTCGGTCTGAAAGATATCACCCTAAGCTCCAGCCAGGTCCATGGGGTAAGTCAATAAAGGTAACTTAAAAATAATGTTTTTGGGGGGCGATCATAGCCAACCATTCCTTGTGGAGAGCAAGAGGCAGCATTTAAGAGCAGGATATTTAAAACTGCATGAGGCCTCATCTAGTTGGCTTGATTCTCACCTGAAAGCAGGGCATCTTCTGTGTGCCCCACCCCCAACCCAGTATCTCCCAGCTCCTGACCGTGAGCCGGGAGCCGGGGGTAAGCGGGGTGAGGCGGAGGTCACAGCTCCTAGTTGCTGGGCAGAATGCTCTAGCGCCACCTTCTCTCCTATCGGGGGCAGTGAAAGCTGCCCCCAGTGATAGGAAGTAATGGGAGGGTCTGCCCCCTATGGGTGAAGCAGAGGGCAGCACCCTCATCCAATGACTATTTCAGGAGTGTGTTCCGCTAGAAGCCTGGGAGGAAACCCAACTTAATGGCATTGGCACTGGGAGAGTTCCAGATGCTCTATAGGCCAAAGGCCTTTGTAAGAGTATTTCCAGCGTATCTCTATTAGAGAATGTGAAGCCCTGGGAGGGCCCTGGTATTTTTACCTCCTTTCATTGACTTAAATTCCCTGGTGTCCAGGCACATTTATTGTTCTTTAATTTAAATAATTAAAGAGAACCTATGTCCTTAGGTTCAGAAGGTTCTCATGTTGCCCTAGGCAGGTCAAACCCTTCACGGTTTCACTTTGCTTCCTATGAAAGATTTGCTGGTGTCTGGAAACTGGAGACCAAAAACGTGCCATCCTCCCCATGCTGATGGTGTGACTCTTGGAAATAAAAGTCGCTGCAGCTTACAAGGGTGAGCGCAGGCAACTACAGGGGCACCCACTTGCCATCTTCCTGCTGTGGTTCTGGGGAGCGAACCCAGGGATAGTAGACAGCCCGGTGAAGACCACATTGCTGAGGGCAGATTTGCCTTCTGACCTAAAAGGCATTTTCAGATCCTACACTGCCTGGTCGGGCTCACGACCTCTGGCCAGTTTCCCCCCTAGGACTTAGTGGAAGCTTCCTTCCACCTCCTTTCCCAATATTCCCTCTACAGAGGAGTCTGTTCCCAGCTGCTGCCAGCGGTGGTGCTTTGAGAGAGGTGTTGCCACACATATGCTCAAACCACGAAAGTCTCAGAATGACCTGGGGAGTGAGTTGCCCGTCAGCTGCCTGGGCCCACGCTAGTAGCTTCAGGTCCACTGTTTCCGAGGCAGGCCCTGGGCGTGTGTGTTTGCAACAGCCCCGCAAGTGACTGACATACATCAAAACTGGCTGAGGTCATGCATTGTCCATGCACGGGAGGTTTGAGCTCAGGGGAGCATGGGCACAGCAACGCCTCCCATTCTAGTTCACTCAAAACCCCAACACTGAGCACCTACTGGGGCCTAGCAGTGATGAAGACGGGGCCTCTCTGTCCAAGAGGTGGCAGAGCAGTGGCGGGGTGAGCGCCTAATGGACGGGTCCATGTATCAGGGGAGAGACACTGGTCCTTGTCTCTCACTAAAACTGTTAGGTGTCAGTCCCCAAGTCGCCTCTCCTGGATCTGGGCTCCTGGGTCATAAATTCAGATGTAACAAATGACAATGTGATGATCATCTTCAGAACCTACTAGAAGCAGGACAAGCCAAACCCACTCCTCTGTCATCATGTGATTTTTTGCTTTCACAGGTAGAACAGGGCACTCTCTTCTTTTTGGAAAGCATCTAAAGAATACAGCTTGATGGATTTTTTTTTCGTATCTATACACCTGTGTTACCACTACCTGAACCACAGTGGGATGCCTTCTGGTGGTAGGAAATACCTCAAAGGGTGGGCCACAGAGAGGTTCCGCTTTTAACAGAATGTAAAGAATAAGATCTCGGGGTACAGTTTGCTCTTCTTGACCACAGCAGTCAATTAGCAAGTATCTGGTGAAGTACCTGCAATGTTCTGGAAACTTCCTGGGGTAAAGCAGCAGTGCCCTTCACCTGTAAGTCACATATGAGCGGGCTCGTGTCTTTAGGAGTTGAACTTAACAAATTTCATGGCACCTGCTGTTCATGGCATATCTATTCTTCATTCTATTCATTGTTTCTGGACGCTTTGCTTTCTTCCTACTTCAGCCTGCCTGCCTTTTTCTTTAATATTGTATCTTTATTGTGTAGGTCCCCCCAAAAGCACAATATTGCCTTGCAGATTTTAATGGCGACCTCCGGCGAAGGCAATGACCCCAGTGGCAGAGCGATGCCCCGGCCCCCGGCTCAGGCGCAGCACCTCGAGCCCCGGGTGGCCCGCAGACGCCTGTCCCAGGCCCGCCACCGGGCCGCCATGAAAAGGCTCTTCAGTAACCTCAGGAAAATGGTTTACCAGGAGCATGATATCACAGCCTCAAAGGTATGAGGTCCCGACTGTGGGGAGGAAAAGTTTCTACAGGTGGAGGGACCATGGAGCCAGGTCAGACTGGCTGGGAGATGCCATTCCCACCCCTGCCCCGGCTCCCCCCGCCCCGCCCCCGCCCCTACCCCTGAGGGCTGGGGACCGCCTGGGTGGGTCTGGGACCAGCTGTCGAAGCCTCATCGTGCGGTGTCTGCTGCCGTCTCACTCTGCGCTCTGCTCCGTGCCCTGCTCCACGACACCTCTCAGTCCCTCCAGCTGGCATCAGCCCCTCCTCCCGTTTGCACCCACAGCCCTTTGCTTCCACCCCTTTTAGCACTTCCCAGATTCTAGCTGGCGTTACAAGTAGTGTCTTCCATGTTAGAATGTCAGCTCCCTGAAAGCAGGGGCCATCTTATCTGCAATGTGTCCCCAGGCCCAGCACACAGCTGTCTCCCCTTAGACATACATGCCTGATGAATGTGTGTCACTCCAGGCAGGTATCAGGGGTCAGCATAGTAAACAGTACTGAGCAGTTCTTGTTTTTGGATAATCTTGCAGTTAGTATTTTGACTTTGGTAATATTACAGGAAGGAAGGGAAGGGGGGAGAGTGAGAGAGAGGGAGGGAGGGAGGGGGGAGAGAGGAGTGCTTATGATTCTGTCTTACAGAACAGGAAATTCGGAGTTCAAGTTGACAGAGCATTTACGTTTTTAGATCAACTGGAGTGTATGCATTTAGCAAATAAAAAATATTGTTAGAAGAGCACATTTAATATTAACCAGGCAGTTGCCCATTGTGACAAGTACGCAGGAGTTAGTTGGGAGCCTTGTGACAGCCTGGGGCTGATACTCATTCAGACCTCCTCTGAGTCACCATTTATTCCACCTTCAGGGAGCGTGTGTCTAGTTAGCTTTTTCTGCAGCCCCAGTAGTTTGCTGAACGCAGCTTAATTGTTTCTGAATACTTTCGGTGAGAACCATTTCCAGAATTAAATTAAACGTCATGCCCTCTGCTCATCAGAACAAACTTCCTACCCTTTTTATCAACAACGTGAAGGACCGCGACTTTGTATCTGAGGGACCGTGGCCTCAGACCCAGGAAGGGGCTCCTGTGTCCACAAAACCAGTCCGTGCAGTGGGAGGCCGACCTTTCAGCGTTGTCTGTCTCTGTCCTCAGTGGCAGGTTTTGAATAGGGCGAAGAATCATATTCAGGAACAGGAGAAAATCTTGGATCATCTGCTGAAGGTGAAAGGTAACAGGTCCTACCTGCCACCCCCACCGCCCTCCCAGGGAAAGGTTTTTCTATTGAAAACGGGCATCGGGTTAGGGCAAGCGAATGAATATTTACTGAGCGCCGACCGTGTGCCAGGCACTGTGCTTGGGCCAGGGGCACGATGAAATTTGCAGCCTGACCTCAGTGGTCACAGCCTAGGTGAGCGTGATGAGATCCTATCGGGGTGCAGTCGAAGGAACCAGATCTCATCGTGAGAGACCAGAGGAGAAGTGGGCCAGTGTTTGTCAGAACGTGGCTCCCTTCCTTGGCGCTCAATTTGGGACAGATGGCTGCTGGGAATTTGAGTTTAATGAGCTGGTAGAACCCAGACTCTGAAAGGGACACTTTGTGTTTCGTTATTGTTGTTGTTGTTGTTTTAAATGTATTTTATTGATGATGCTATTACAGTTGTCCCGTTTTGCTCTCCCTTTTATTCCCCTCTGCTCTGCACCTCCCTCCCACCAGCCTTCCCCCGCTGCTTAGTTCATGTCCACGGGTCGTACATAGAAGTTCTTTGGCTTCTCTGTTTCCTATGCTATTTTAACCTCCCCCTGTCTTATTTTGTACCTACCATTTATGCCTCTTATTCCCTGTACCTTTTCCCCCATTCTCCACCCTCCCCCTCCCCGCTGGTAACCCTCCATGTGATCTCCATTTCTGTGATTCTGTTCCTGTTCTAGCTGTTTGCTTAGTTTGTTTTTGTTTTTGTTTTTTTAGGTTCAGCTGTTGATAGTTGTGAGTTTGTTGTCATTTTACTGTTCATAGTTTTGTTCTTCTTCTTATTCTTAGATTAGTCCTGAAAGGGACACTTTAGATGTCCCGATTGAGACCAGCCAGTCCAAGAAGCCCTTCCCCCTCACATCTGGAAGGAGGAGTGAAACTGGGCTCTTGACTCTCTAACACTGAACCCCGGGTGGGCTCGGGGACCACCCACGCTCCCCCAGGATCAGACAGGCAGGGGAGACTTAGCAAAGGCCCGGATGTCCCTTTTGTGACCCTCGCTTCAACTCCCCAACAGAATCCTTCAACCTGGAGGATGGGAATGCAAACAGCTTAGAGGAGGTCAAGGAAATATATGCCAGAATGTTCTCCAGAAATCACAGGTAAGACCCCCAAGCACCGGGTGCACTGGCACCGGCTGGTGTCTCACTGTTCCACTGTCCCAGAAGCCTGGCTTTGCCCCCAGAACATAGGCCAGCGGAAGAGGTGCTGCTCGCCCGTTGAGAATGCTCCTGTGCTGGAGAGAATTCCTTTCTATTTTAATCTATTAACAGGCACGACATTTTTTTTTCTGATGATAAAAACCCATGCTTTTTACCGAAACTGTCAAAAATACAGAAAAGCTTAAATAAGAAAATAAAAATACATATGGTTTCACTTCTCAAGGAAAAGCAATGTTCATTTCAAAGAATAGCCTTCCGGTTTTCTTTTAATTGCACATTATTTTAGAGAGAAATGAGATCATAGTGTTTATTATAACTTTTAAAAACTCAACTGGTGACCTTACTGAAGGATGCATGCATATGAACATAAGGAAAATCCTCTCTGACTGGTGTGGCTCAGTGTGTTGGTCATTGTTCTGCAAACCAAAAGGTCGTCAGTTCAATTCCCGGTCAGAGCACATGCCTGGGTTGCAGATTCGGTCCCCAGCTGGGGGCATGGGAGAGGCAGCTGATCAATCTTTCTCCCTCACATCGATGATGTTGCTCCCTCTTTTTCTCCCTCCCTTCCCCTCTCTCTAAAAATAAATAAAAATTTTTTTTAAAAGAAAGAAAATAAGGAAAATTCCAATCTCAGCCCGCTTTCCAAGCTTCATGGGAGCCTAAGAAAAACCTGATTGGACTTGAGAGGCAGGGAAAACACGGCCCGCCTGGGTGTCACAGATGCCGAAAGGGGGAGTCACTTACAATGTCAGACTCAAACTCTCACAGGCTGATCAGAGAAATGTCTTTCTTGCAGTTTTATGATCTCATAGGTTATATTTAGCTCCTGCTCTACCTGGGCTTTTTATGTGCACTGTGTGGGTGCTCTCCTAGCTGTGCTCTCAGGATGCCAGCGCCCTCTGCACCACCTCTTCATCCTGCAGAGCAGCCCGCACTTTGAGGGCAGTGGCCGGGCCTGCATCGTCCCTGGTAGCTCCAGGGCATGTCCAGCACAGTGAATATCCTGGTTGGCCTCTGCTGAGACCCAGGAGTATCAGCAATTTTTTAAAAAAGATTGTATTAATTTTTAGAGAGAGGGGAAGGGAGAGAGAAAGAGAGGGAGAGAGGCATCAATGTGAGAGAGGAACATAGATTGGTTGCCTCTCATATCCGCCCTGACTGGGGATCGAACCCACAACCCAGACATGTGCCCTGACCAGGGATCAACTGGTGACCTTTTGCTTTCCAGTATGATGCCCACCCAACTGAACCACACTGGTCAGGGCTAAGCGATTTTACTCACTCCGAAAACGGGGCCACAAACAGCTCGCTATTTAGAAGCTGCCCGAAGCCAGTCTAGATGAAGTGGCGTCCTGTCATCCTGGGTGGGGCTACTGAAGACATTTATTTTCTTCTCTGTGCTTTTCTGTGTTTAAAAAAAAAAAATTATTAAATAGGAAACGTGCATTCTATCCTAACGCAAAATAATCAGGGGGAAATGATAAGTTATTACATTAAATTACATTCACATTGTAGACCACGTGAGATACAGAAAAGCGCGAAAAAGGACATGGTCGCCTATAACTGCATTCTGTATACCCTTTTGGCCACAGAGAGGGGGAGGCAGGTGTGGGGTGCGTGTGTGTTGTGTGTGCGTACATATCTGGCAGGGTGTGTGTAGCCGAATTTTGCAGATCTAACTGGGCCCCACCTCATAATCAGTCTGGAAGATGCTCTCTGTGAGGTAGGCGTCTGTACTGTATTTCCCAAACGGTTAGCGAGTGATCCCCACCTCATTTATTACATGAGCCACACTTTCTTTACTTGGCTGAAGATATGAACTTTATCACATACTAAAATCTTATCAATGTTTGTATCACCTGTCCGTATGAGAAAGGCTATAGTTCTTTCTTTTACTTTTCTAAATTTTATTTTTCAATTACGGTTTGGTTACATTTCTTTTAAAATCAAAATAACGGTGGAGGATTTCTCACTAGTAATATTATAAGCCCACAATAATTAACACTGTGCTACCAGCATAAGAATAAATGAATTATATTTTATAATTATCATATTATAATTAGTTAATTTAATTATGAGTGAGCTTAAGTGCCTTCGTTCAAGATCACTTGTATTTCCCCTCCTGGAAACTTTTCGCACCTACTCTTTGCCTGTTCTCCTGTTGGACTGGTGGTCTTTTTCTTATGTAATTGTAGAAGCTCTTTATGTATCTGAAAAATTAGCTCTCTTTCTAGCATATGACTTTAAAACACCTTTCCCTTGGTGGTTTATTATTTTTTATTTTGACCATGCAAAAATGAAGTCTAATCTATCAATCTGTGATGGTGCCTGAGTTTGGGGGACTACTTAGGCTTCCCTCACTCTGAGATTTAAAAAAAAGAAAAGAAGAAGAAGAATCCTCTTATGTTTCTACTGGCTGACTTGCTTTTTAGCTCAACACGATGCCTTGGGGATTATTCCTATTGGCATAAGACTCCCTGGACGCAAGTTCTGTTTTTCTAAATGGTGTCATGTTGTTTCATTATTTTAAATGTCTTTTGAAGAACAGGACTTTAAAATTTTGATGAAGCCCAACTTATTTTTTTTTCTTTTATAGATTGAGTTTTTGATTTACATCTAGATAGTTCCTGGGGGTTTTTGGTGCTGTTATTAATGCTTTTGAAAATTTCAGTTTCCAGTTCTTCATTGACAGTATACAGAAATACCACTGATTTTTCATTTATCATCCTTGTAGTCTGCAACCTTGCTAAACCCCTTTCTTAGTTACGGTCACATGTTTATAAGTTCTTTGGGATTTTCTAAATATGCAATCATTGTTTGCAAACCAAGACAGTTTTCTTCTTCCTGTCCAATCCATACACCTTTTATTTCTTTTGTTCACCTTATTGGTCTGGCTGGAATCTCCAGTGGGACTTTGAGTAGAAGTGGTAAGAGCAGATATCCTTGTCTTGTCCCTGATATTAGGAAAGAAACATTCAGCCTTTTCCCGCTAAGTATGACGTTAGCGGTAGCTTTTTGGTAGATGGCCTTTATCAAGTTGAGGAAGTTCCCTTTTATTCCTAGTTCGCCGAGAGTTTTAATCATAAATGGATGTTGAATTTTGCCAAGTGCTTTTTCTTCATCTACGGAGATTGTAAAAAATCATTAACATTTAAAAATCAAATATTGATAAGATTTTTAGTCTGTTGGTATGGCGAGTTACATTAATTAATTTTCAAAGATTGAAACAGCCATCTTGCATTCAATAGAATAAACCCCACTTGGCCATGGTATAGTAACACACACATATACATGGAATATGTGTTACATATACATGGAATATGTGTTAATATATCATATACTTATATATTTGCTAAGTTTGTGTTAAGAATTTCAGTGTCAGTGTTCATGAGGGACACTAATCTATAGTTATCTTGTGTCTGTGTCTCCTCAGCCCGTTTCTTAATAAGTTTGATCCAAAGGACTTTGCCCACGCATGCCCATTTGAGGAAATCTGGAATGAGGCTGAGGGGGAATACGAGGAGGAGGAAGAAGAGGAAGAGGAGGAGGAAGACCAAGAAGAGGAGGAGGAAGAGGAAGAGGAGGAGGGGGAGGAGGAAAACGTGGAGCTCTTACACTCCCCAGTCACTTTGTTACCAGACCTCATAGAATTTGAACGGTGTGAACAGATGAGAGGTGGCTTCGCACACAGCTGGAGCTCCTGTGGGGAAGGGGACAGAGACTCCAGCTGGGACGTGCTGCAGGCCCTGAGTCATGGAAGCTCCAGAATTTCCACACAAGTGGGGCTTGGGGATGGGGTTGGCAGAAACACTAAAGAAATAGTCTTGAAGCTACATTTGCATAGCACACACACTGTGTTTACTTAGACTGGGTGTTTATTTGGGGGGTGGTTGATGGGGGTTATAAGGGCTAAAGCGCCCCCCCACCCCCACCCCGCCAACACACACACCACAAAGTCTGTTTGGGGCAGCTTTATAGTAAGATGGCTCAGACCACCACTGCCACCCACAGACCCCCCACAGACTCAAGACCCCGGGCAGCCTCGTCAACTTCAGGGGCATTGGCTAAACAGGTGGAGGCTCTGTCCACAGCTGAGCCTGACTTTCGGGCCTCAAATTAAAGCGGGTGTCACATCACACCTGCACATTCATGGGCCCAGAATTTTAAGCACTTTTCCTGTAGGGTGACAACTGAGCCAACCACGCGCCTCATCTTCTCTACATGAGGCAGAAAGCTTCCCAGGGGCACATGAGGAAGGACCCTCAATCTGTCACTCACCCATGGCCCCCAAGATGGCTCTGCTCTCCAAGGGTCAGGGGCATGCCGAGACCAGTAACATGAAGTCTCTGGTGCAGCACAAAGAGTGGCCGGGCATGTGTGCTGTGGACCAGCCCACACACGGACAGGCTCCCGAGGAGATGGCTTGGGAGGGGGGTGCTGTGGGTCTTGAGCTTCAGGCCTGTGAGATGGTGTCATTTCTGTTTCAGGTATCTCAACTTTTACAAGCAGACAATGGACCTTCTGACCAGGAGCGGGATCATCTCCTTGCAGGAGACGACAGTCCCTGTCGTCTCTGCGGCCATCTCCCACCTGTGGCAGAACCTCTCTGAGGAGAAGAAGGCCAGTCTCCTGGAGGCCTTGGCACGGAAGCACAGTGGCCTCTTCGGCGACAAGGGGGCCATGCAGGAGCCAGCCTGTGCCGAGGGCAGTGTGAAGGACAGCGGAGTTGACAGCCAAGGGGCCAGCTGCTCGCTCATGTCCACCCCGGAGGAGGTGAGCCGGCCCTGGGGCATGTGGTGGAGGGGAGTCACCCCGGGCCAGGAGACGCCAGGGATCTGCTCAGGGTCACTGAGCGAGTTTGAGGGGCTGTTGGGATTCTGGCTCACGTGGTCAGTTTCTGATTTTACTGACATCATTTCCGCAACCACAGAAAGCATATCTTATTCGTGGGTTAGTTTCCTGGCCTTTCCGTGAGGGTGACAGGAGAGAAGGCTTCGAAGGTTGTATCGGCTGGAATTCTTCAGGCTGCCGGTTACTGGCTCATCAAACCCTGAACCCAGGGGGGCTCCAAGGCAGGGCAGGGTTCTGGTCACTGTCTCAGCGATGGCACCAGAGACTCGGATCTTCTCCGCTCTGCTGCATCTTAAGGCTGGTTTCTCACCTTTTCTCCCCTCCCCACGCCCTCACCCCCCATGTGACTGGGCAATGGCAGCTGGTAGCAGTCAAGCCATCGTTCCTCCTCCCTTGTATCAGGTGTGAGAAAGATGTCCTATGGTTTTTTCCTCAAGGGTCTAGGAAGAACTTTTCCCAAAATTCCCTTCAAACCTCTCCTCTTCTCTCATTGGCCAGATTTGGCCAGATTGACAGACCACGGAGCCAATGACGTGCATAATCAAGATAGGTTTACATGTGGACCAGTCAGGCCCAATCCCTGAGAGGAGATCAGTTCTCACCCCAAAGGGCATTGCTGCCGCTCATTGAAGTTGGCTTGCGCTAGCCCAAGGCTGGGTGACAGTTATGTCACAGGTAGGGACAGAGCCACTGTCACTGTGGCTTCTAAATGAGTTGCAGTGAAGCCCCTGTAGCTCCTGGCCCATCTGGAGAGGCTCTACTGTGGAACATTCGTGTTCAGGGCCAGGCCCTGGACTCAGGGTCGGGTGTACCCAGGAGGCACCGGGACATTACCTTCTTAGTTCTGAGAAGCGCGTCTGTAGTGTGCTGAGTGCTCCAGATGGGCCGCAGAGCCTGGCCGTGGCCCTGTCCACTGGCTTGTCAGGGGCTTTCCTGGGGAGGACAGTGTGTGGATGCAACTGCCGGGGGCAGATTTGCCAGGGGAAGGAATTTAGGTCTTGGTCCCTGCCTCAGTCCTGCGGGGAGGGACACCGGACATTAAGCTTCTAGGCGGACGGACACGGGAGCTCAGTGACCCCAGTCCAGATTCTGCTTGAGATGACCAAAGAGGTATTTTTTAAAAAGGACACCAGAAAATGTCCAGAAAACCAGGAGGGGGCCCTCCACATGGCCAGAGTCCCAAGGGATTCAGTCCAGGGGAAGCACCTTGTCAGACGACCGGAAGGACAAACACAGGTCAGGACCAGAGAACTCGCTCTCCTCTCGCAAGGGCCACCTGTGCAACCAGGTGCTGGACAAAACGCAGCACGCCAGTGACACTTGTGACGTGAGAATGTCCCGTGTGATGGTTTATCTAACGTTCAAAGTCAGCTGAGCATCCTGTATGTGTGTTTCCTAAATCTGGCAATCCCGAGTGTATATCACATTCCTGTGGAATACTGAATATTCTTCAACAAATTAAGGAAAAGCAGGACCAAAAACTGTCTAAATAGCAAGATTCCAAAATTGGAAAGAGGTGATGTAACACGCGTAGGGAAAGGATGCAGGGAAATAAATCAACATGTCGACAATGGACCACTCCGGGTGGGATTGTTTCTCAGGGACTTTTGCTTTTTCTGTTTCATTTTTCCAAATTTTCCGTGATAAACATGTATTTCTTTTGTAAACCAGATAATATTCAATAATAGCTAACCTGCTTGAGCAATTATGATGTGCCTGGTGCCTCTCATATCTCATCTTATTTAACCCTTGCAACGACCCCGTGAGTAGGCACTGTTGTGACTCCCGTTCAGAGGAGGATGTGAGAGATACAGTCACCTGTCCGAGGTCCGCGGCTCAATGAGTGGCCAGACTGGGTGTCAGCCCTCTTGCAGCCTAACTCCAGAGCCCTCTAGATCTCTATGTTCAGCTGCCCTAGCCTGAAACTGCACGATTGGCAATCCTGGGCTCA
This sequence comes from Mormoops blainvillei, assembly GCA_004026545.1. Taxonomy (NCBI): domain Eukaryota; kingdom Metazoa; phylum Chordata; class Mammalia; order Chiroptera; family Mormoopidae; genus Mormoops; species Mormoops blainvillei. The sequence continues at coordinate 115,594 of PVJD01003892.1, forward strand.
AATAGTCTCTTCAGCTGGGAAGGTAAAGATGGGCCCTTCTCCAGATAAACTGAGGCTCAGCTCTGGCTGCTCTGTCTCACGCCTGACCTTGGTCTTCTTTAGGAAGAGGACACCACAGTCCCCGGCACTTCCCTCTGGGATTGGCAGTTTGTTCTGAGCAGACAAGGGGTTAATATTCACCCCCTGGGAAGGTCACCAGGCAGAGCCCCGGCTTGAACAGGCATGCCCTTCAGGGCTGAGAGATGAAGAGGCATTGTCTTCCTACTCCTCAGTCCAGCAGCAGCCCAGGGCAAATGTCAAAATGCCAAGTTATGTCTGACACACAAAGTTCTGTGCTTTCTTTCAGTTCCTTTTTGAAGATGCCTTCGATGTGGCATGTTTCCTGGACAAAACTGAGGATCCAAGTACATCCAGTTCCAGGTGAGAAGGGGGTGTGAAATGGGGTGTGTGTGTGTGTATGTGCTGCATGATTCAGTGGACATTCTTGGAGATCCACTCTTCCCTGGGATTCGAAGGGGCTGGCCCTAGGATTGTGCCATCGCCCCGGGGATGATATTGTCTGGGGTCCTTCGGAGCAGAAAATTCTTCCATCCTGGCCGAGGCCCGAGACACAACAGGTTATCAACTCCGGATTGTTCACATTGCACTGCTTTCCCAGGGTGAGGTGGCCGTGGGCAGGTTACAGAGGTCGGTCTGGTCTGAGAGGTGGGCTGGGGGGGTCTGGGCCCCAGAGAACCTGGGCCAACCTGGAACCAGGCCCCGTACCCAGAGCTTAGAAGAATCTCTGAGCCGTACAAGGCGGGAGCTGCTTGTCACCCGGCGTCAGTGGATATGGGAGAAGGGGCGGACGGGATGGCTGGCCCCATGGAGTAAGGGGACACAAAACAGGATCTGGGGTGATTTATAAACAAGCAGCAGCTGACGGACTCTGGGCCACAGGGGGCGTTGTCTCAGAGCAAGTTGAGGACTGAAATACCTTTGTTGCTTTGAAAAGCTGTGGTCTTACAGCCGGAAGGGGCTGGCCTTTCAGATACCTGTCCTCGAGCCGTGGCTAAAAAGAAGCCTGAATAGTTAGTCTTTCTACCGTGGGAGTGAGGGTGACAGTCATGTCCTCGTGAGCCCAATGAATATCTCCATTCTCCCCCAAGGCTGCGTGGCCACAGCTGTCCCTGGTAACCTGGCCACAAATCAGCATTTGTCCTTCCCCACCACCTGCCCCACACCACCGTCGCCCCCTCCTCGGGCTAGAGAGCCCTGTCCGAAATCTGCGCAGCGATTTTACGGGGTGACCCAAGGTCTCCTCTGCTCTGTGTGGAGCTGAACTTTGCTGAGACTGGCTGGAGGCAGATATTCCGATCTGGGCTTGGGCTCTGCAGACAGCTGGGCTGAGAAGTTGCCAGAAGGGTACTTGACAAGCAATATTTGGAGTTTCTTACCCCGCTGGTGGAACAACAAAACAACCTGTTGAAAATCTTTTTTCGGTTTCCCCTAGAAAAGGCAGAGTCTGCCGCCAGAGGGTCCCTAGCTGGCTCGGGGACCTCATCGCAGGGGTACGCGGGGTCAGAACGCCGGCTGTCACAGCATGACTCGCAGCTTCTTCGCTCTGTGGTCCCGGGTTGCTGGGCTTCTCTCCCTGACTTCTCCCAGGAAGGCGGCGGGAAAGGAGTCTGCAAAACAGGCCTTTTCTCTGCATCGCTGTTCTGTGTGGGACATACTGCGTGGAGGCATCTGAAGGGACTGAACTTCAATGTTCGATGGACCCAGGGGTGGGCCACAGCTGTGGGGCTCCACTGCGGAGGTTGCCTCTGGGGGAGGGACGACGTCTTGCTCCCTCGTTCCAGAGGCCTCAGCTCAGGGCACTAAATTAAGACACGGGAGTCAGACTCCCTGTTGTCCCCCTTTGCCAGTGGGTCCCAGATGTGACATTGGAGCTGAGGTAATGTAGACCTTCCAAGAAGGGCTCCTGGCTATCTGAGCAGTCAGCTGGGTCTTTGAAAGTGCTTGGTTCGTGCCATAATCCAAGCTTTTTAGGGGCGCAAGCAGAGGTCAAAGAACAGGATTCTAAACATTTGCTGTTTCTTCTTCCTCTCTGTTGTCAGTTCTGTGTTTGCCGGTTGCAACCCAGAGAACCCAGAAGAGAAGTTTCACCTCTATATGCAGATCATTGACTTCTTTAATGGCCTTTGCTGTGTTAACACTCTGCTGAAACAGGTAGGACAGCCCTGGCCGGGTGGCTCATTTGGGTTGAGCATCATCCTTACACCCAAAGGTCTCAGGTTCAATCCCCAGCCAGGACACATACCGAGGTTACGGGTTCGATCACCAGTCGGGGTATGTATGGGAGGCAACCAATCGATGTTTCTCTCTCTCTCTCCCCTCACCTTCCTCTCTCTCTAAAATCAATAAATATATTCTCAGGTGAAGATTTAAAAAAACAAAACAAAACAGGTAGGACAAAGCAGAGTGCAAGGAGACCACCGCCCACCCCCACTTAGGGTTCAAAATGGGCTCTTGAGAGGAGCCCCAGCTGGACCTCACCCAGATCATACCACAAGGGCCACTAGCAGGGGACATTCTTTCATTCCCTCTGGCTTGCTCCATGGATGGTTGACTTCAGCCTAATGCAGCCTGCAGAATGGAAGACACACAGGGAAACTGAGGGGAGAGACAGATGGGTTCTCTTTGGGGCTGGCTCCCCTCAGGCATTCCTAACTGGGTGGGACTCCTCGACACCTTTCCAAGAGTCCGGGCTGTTTCCTCATCTCCCGAGACCCTGGGGTAATACTTGCCGTCAGCTTTGGAAGGATATTAATTTCTGCATCCAAACAGCCGCCTGTGCAGCATGTAATGACAAAATAGTGAAGGTTTTGATTAGGAGGTACATTCTGGAAGCTTTTGTGGGGGGCGGGGTTTCTGCCTGAGCCAAGAAGTTCCATAGTCATAGCTTTTCGCTACTAATTGAGCAAAAAAAAAATACAATTGTATATTTTAAAAGCTAAGCAGCACTAACGAAAATGTTGATCTAAAAATGAGTAGGGCAGCTTTTCAACAGGCTAAGGAATCATTTGGCCCTTCCCCCACTAAGCCTTCAGGAATGCATCAACGGGACAGTCTTTGCTTTCCTGCTTCCTTTCTGCACACGGGACAGAAAGAGAGGACAAACTGGGACGGGAGTATCCACACAGAGCAGAGGCTCTCGAACTTGAATCACCTTGACAGCTCAGAAATTCCGATCCCTGGTGCCTCAACCCCTAAGATTCTCCGGTGTTTAGAGATGGGGCCCCAGGGTTCTGTACTTTGAGCAAGTTGCCCTTGAGGTTCTGATGCAGGAGGCCTGGGGCTTTCATAGCCACTGGCGTAAAGGGGGAAATTCCAATCTCTCCCCATCCACTCCCCTGTCAGCTTCATGGGAGGTGGCTGAAGGATGCTTAATTAGCACGGTGTCTGTTTCCTAGGACGCTGTAACAAATTACCACAAATTACCACAAATTACCACAAACTCGGTGGTGTACGGCTCTCATACGTTGGAGGGCGGAAGGCCAAGTGAAGGCGCTGGCGGGGCCGTGCTCCAAGAGCTCCAAGAAGGAGCCCCGCCTTGCCTATTCCTAGCTTCCGGGTGGCGCCCACGGCCCTCCGCGTTCCTTGACCCTCGCTGAGTCACTTTCAGTCGCTGCCTCTGTTTTCACAAGGCCTTCTTCTGTGTCTCTGTCCCTCTCATCTTCTTAGAAGGACATCGGTCATTGGATTGAGGGCCACCCCAAATCCAGGATGAGTTTGTCTCAAGATCCTTAACTAATTATATCTGCAAAGACTCTATTTCTAAATAAGGTTCCAGGTGGACATGGATTGGGTCGGGGGGAACACTATTCTACACACTGCAGCACCCAGTTTCTGCAGACATCTCTCACAGCCTGTGGCTTTTGCAAATCTGCCGCTTAAAAATGCCTCAGACACCATTTTCAGGGGCTGAAGGAACTAGAACGTTTTGAATGATGCTCAAGCACTTTGTGCGGCAGACCTGAGTGTGTGGTTCCCTCCAGGATGCTTGGCCTGCTGGCCTCCCCTATGCTCTGACTCTCACTTTTCTCAGACTTTGCCATTGTCCTCACCCTAAACGGGGGGCCCCCGATGATCTCCCTTTGACCACCGGGTCCCCCCTCAGATGCGCCGGCTCCCCTTGCACCCGCCCCTGTCAGGAGAGCGCGGACAGTGAGGACCAGTCTCCAAAGCCGAAAAGCCTTCCCTGCAGCCTCATCCCCTGCTGTGGCCATCACCCTTGGAGTCAGGTCCTACACTCATGAGATGACTGGGACACTTCCCAGGGCCCAGAGGGATCAAATCCAGACCATCAGGGTCAACAAACTACAGGGGTCATTTTCTGCAGGGGTAGGGAAACACAGGAAGTGCCAAACGCCCTGAAACACACTTTGAGGGGAAGAAGTCATGTGGATTCGGAGGGGTTGGCTGGGGTCGTGGTAAAGGGAATGAGAAATCCCCGTTAAACAAATAAGAGTGATGATGCTGCTTTAAAAAATTATCTCCTAATAGCTAACCCATATACATGGTTTAAAATTCAAGTTACCGAAAGATACACGAAGAAAACAGTCTCTGTCCTACCAGTGCACCTTGGTTACTTACCGATTCCCTCCCCCAAAGGCAGCTCCCGCTACCAGTTTTCTGAACCACCATCCAATATTTACATGTTCTTCCAAACACAAGTGGCGGTGTGCTGTGCTCATTGCTCTGTCTCTTGTCCTTTTTAATTAGTGCGTCCCACAGAGAGAGAGTGATCACATTCCTTTTTATTGAAATAGCTGCCCGGTGTTCCATTGGGGAGTGTGTCACAGTGTAATTCACCATCCTCTAGTGATGGGCATCTGAGTAAAGCTTTAAGATTTCCAAAGAAGCCAGTTCCAGTTCTTTGGTATCCAGGGAAAGCCTTTCTGGAGATCATATAGTGAAATGGCAATGGGACCTTCCCCCATTGTCCTTTCTTCCTGGCCGGAAGCTGGAGATGAAGATGCAGCTGCAGAGATGCGGGGTAGAGACCGAGGGAGCAGGGCGCACCTGAGATGGTGGGGCCTCCTCCTCTGCCCAGCCCAGGGACCCTTAAATAAAAAGTTATCCTCTTCCACCCTGTGTGTTGCAGGAGCCAGACCCCCCCATGGATGATGAGATGTTGATGTTGCAATGCATGGAGACCTTTGACGATGAAGATCTGTAATGCAGCACAGCTGGGAGGAAAGGGAGTGAATGAGGTGGACAGTTTCCAAGTTTGAATGCCGATAGCCAAAGTTGCATATGCCCCAGCCTTCTGGGATTGTTTGTGGATGGCCTACCCAAGAAGCATTTTGATGGTTTTTGTTTCTGATTATTATAAAGTTATTTAGAGCAGCGTGGCTCCATGTTGGTCTTTCGGGGTAGTTTGGTCTAAGGGACCGGCTGGCTGCAGGGCACACACCTGCTCCCCCTGTGCTCCTATTCGGGGTGGGAGGAGGGGTATTGGGTGTAGCTGAGGCCCAGGTCACAGGCCTTCCAAGAAAAGGACAGGCAGGACCTTTCTCTGGAGACGCCATGATACCGGGTACTTGCAGCACACTCTGGGTTCAGGTTGCTGTTCTGGTGGGTTCTACAGAGTTCTGGAGACCACCCGCTCATCCTCCATGCTCTGGGAGCTCAGGAACAACGCTGACCTCAACCATGTGCTGCTACAAGACATCAGGGTAGAAGCAGCTATGCCTGCTTCTTCTGGTAATAAAGACTTCTGAATGGAGGCCAAGCCAGATGTCACAGTGTTCTGGGCACTTTGTAGTGAGGCTCCTGGACAAGGCGTGTATAATGTCCCCAGGCATGTACGCTGGCTGTGATATTTGGCCAAACATTATTCTAGATGTGTCTATGGACGTATTTATTTTAGATGAGATGAACATTTAAATCAGTAGACTTTGAGTAACGCATATTACGTGCCACAACATGGTGGGCCTTGCCCAATCAGTTGAAGGACCGAATCGGCCAAAAGATTGGCCTCCCCCGAGAAAGAGGGAACCCTGCCAACGACTACCCTCAGGTAGTCAGCGAGCCGCAATCTTCCCAGCCTACTGGGGTCTACCCTGCAGATTTTGGGGTTGCCAGCCTCCACAGTCACAGGAGCCCATTGCTTAAAGAATCTCTCTTCTGTGTGTGTATATGTTTCCATAGCAACCACATATGTGTATACAAAGTATCTATCTAGTTACGCATATGTATATGTGTGTATACGCATGTATATACCAGACATGTATGTACACATGCATATATCTGTATGTGTACATACAAACACAACCTGTGGGCTCGGTTTCTCCGGAGAACCCTGACTAATCCACTGAGTGTGCTGACCGAATGGGTTCGCCTGGGTCTTTACAGTTTATACATCATAGCAACAGTGGCCCCCCTCCACTGAAGGCCCCCCACATGCTGGGCTGCTTCTTCTCCTTGAAGCTCCATAGCCCAGCTCTCACCGCTCGCTGTCCTGTGGTGTGGGAGAGGCCCTCCCGAGGACTCCCCCTGGGGGTGTGCGGGGGTTACAAACAGCTGGGGCACCCAGGGGAAAAGTCTGGAGGGGCCAACAGAGCCGCCCGCCTCTTCGTGGAGGAAGAAGCCTGTTCTTCCAGCCAAGAGCCCCACCCCAGGCCTCTTTCTCCCAAGGCATCAAAACACTGCCAAGAACACGTGGACTGAGGGAGTTTCTGCGGGGACATCGGGCTGCATTGGTTACACTGGAGATGGGAGGCTGGAGCCCAGCAGAGGGGATGCAGTTTGAGGCCTGGCCTCGGTGACCAGGTGACCAGGTCCAAGCACACTTGTGATTTAATGCTTATTCGGCCGCTGACGTGGACGGGCTGCCAGAGGTGCTCAGGAGGGTGTGGTCCACGCCCATGCGTGCATGGGGTGATCAGCGCATTCTGGAGTGGAGACGGGTGGACAGGGCTTGGAGACATGAGTCAGGACAGACAGCCTCACATCCTGGTTTCTGGGGCTCTCTTCGCTTGCTCTCCTGAGGGGTCCTGGGAGCAGAGTGTGAGCTGGCTCATTGCCACCTCTCCTCTCCCACCGCCTTCCAATCTGGGCCAGAAAGGGAGATACCGGGTCCAGGACGAAGCGCGGGACTGGGTGCCGATCCCGCAAGGAAAGCCGTAGATCTCCAAGACCTTCGTCGTCTCCTCAGACGCCTGGATTTGATTCCACGCCAGCAGGCCTCTCTCCTCCAGACTCCCTGAGAGGAGACAGTGAGCAGTCAGGACCCGCCCCGACAGAGCGGAGGAGGGCGGGCTGGAGGGGGCCTCTGGTGCCCCCTGCAGGCAGCCATGAGGTCTCTTCTCAGCGCCCTCCTGCCAACAGAGCCAGCCGCCCGCCCATCTCAGGAATCGCAACCCAGCCCAGCTCAGCTGCCCAGGCGTTGCCCGAGTTCCCAGCCGCCCAGAGCTCCGGGGCAGGACCTCTTGTGAACCACCCTCCTTTCCGCAGGGGGCTGACTTTCCACATTGTAATGTTTCTGGAATCCAGGCACCTTTTCCACTTGGAGGGGAAGAAAAAAGTGGAAAATAGAATACCCCGAAGCAGGTGCTATCCAAAAGGTCCTTTCAGGAGCCTGTGGAAGGGTCAAGAAGGGAGCACTGAAAGCCATTGGCAATGGTAGCTCTGTGCTCCCCACCTTCCACATCCTCAGCACTTCCGGGCTCCATTTGCTCATCCTCACACTTACGACACTGTATCGCAATTGTCTCTTATCTCTCCCCGCCATTTGCCTGTGGGTTTCTGAAACACAAGGGGCATGTCTTTTTGCTTTTTGTATTTTCAGTACAAGCCAATCTTGGAGGTATTCTGGGTTCAGTTCCAGGCCACCAGAATAAAACAAGTATCCTAATAAAATGAGTTGCAATCATTTTGCTGGTGGCTTTTGTAAAAAACAAAACAAAACAAAACCAAAATCCATAATATCTGTGAAGCATGATAAAGTGAAGTGCAATAAAACACGGTATGCCTGTGTGTAGCGCCCGAAACACAAGTGCTCAAGGAGTTTTTATTTAAAATATGAATGAATGAACGAAAGAACGAATGAATGAATGAATACCCCTGTTCTCTCCCTCACCAACTAGACTACAGGCTCTAAGAGAGCTGGGACTGGGTCTTTTTCTTTTTGATACTAGTATTTTTCTCATCTTAGGGCCCTGTTATGGGTTGAATTTTGTCCCTCCGCCCCCCGAAAAGCCACATGTTGCAGCCCTAAACCCTGTACATTAGAATGTGACTGTATTTGGAGACAGGACCTTTAAAGAGATGATTAAGTTAGCGATGAGGGCCTTCGGGTAGGCCCTGATCTAATCTGAAGGGTGTCTTTATTAGAGGAGACTAGGACACATGGAGAGACACACCCACAGAGGAAAGGGCAGGTGTGGGCACAGCAAGAAGGCAGCTGTCTGCAAGCGTAGGAGAGAGGCCTCAGGAGAAACCAACCCTGCCAACACCTTGAGCTCAAATTTCCAGCCTCCAGGCTGTGAGAAAACACGTTTCAGTTGTTTAAGCCCCAGACTGTGGTGTTTTGTGATGGCAGCCCTAGAAAGCTACTATAGACCCATACACCCCACCCAGACCCAGGGGCTGCTCCAGCTGCGGTCGGCCTGACCTGATGTGATCAGGGCTGGAGAAGCAAGGTGAGCAGCCCAAATGCTGGCCATCTACCCAAACTGCTGGCCTACGAAGTGAAGAGGAACCTTACCAGGGATGGTGTTGTCCAGCAGAAAGCCCAGAAATCCACTGACGAACATGCCCGTGGTCAGCAGCACCTGGATGACCTGGTCCAGCTGGAGAATCCCTAGGGTGGAGAGAAAAGTGACTAGGATTCCCAGGGTTGCAGGGCCCCACGGGTGCTGCCCCTGGTGTGGCCCCAGTCCAGAGAGTGGAGAATCACCTGTCTGGAGCTTCTCAGGGTTCTTGTGCACCCAGTTGGGAATGGCGAGCCCACAGAAGATGGAGAAGCCGAAGATGAAGAGGTTCCTGGACGAGTTCATGTCCACGTACTATGCATAGGAGAGAGGCCCCCACTGCAGGCCTTTGCTGCACACCAACCTAACACCCCTCCTAGAGCCCCTCCCCTCCTACTGCCACCAGAGGTATGCGGAGAGGGGGTTGAACTCAGAGCAACACACATTCTCAGCAACCCAGCCAAGCCCCAAATCCCACTTGACCTTAGGAGCTGAGTGGTTTCCGTAATCCACTTCAAACTCCTACAATTTCCAGTTTGGGATGCTTCTAGCTCTTTCTTTCTTCCATTGGGCAGGGAGCAGTGCGGTTACTGGGACCAAGGAGCCCCTGCTCCTTCCCTTCCCCACCCCCGTTCCATTCCCCTCAATCCCCATGGGCTCCTTTCAAGACGTGAAACGCTGCTGTCTCCCCCGGGGCGCCTGGCTCACCTGCAGATTGGAAATCCCGACAGCAGTGATGACCCCAAACATCACGAGGAACATGCCTCCGATCACGGGGGTTGGGATGGTGGCAAACGCTGCCCCGATCTTCCCAAACATGCCCATCAGGAGCATCACACAGCCCGCGGCGACAATCACCACCCTGCTCCCCACCTGCAGCACTCGGGGACAGAGGACGAGAAGCTCAGCACTGGCCAGACTGCCCAACACAGAGGCCTCTACCCTGCTCCCGGCACACCTTCTGCGGTGCTCTGGGCGGACTCACAGGAGCAGCGCCTCCTAGCCCCTAAGCGATCGCCCCTCTGCTCCCGCATGGGGGTTGGGGAAGGATGAGGGCGTGACCAGGTGGCAGCTGAGTATTCAGGTTCGGAGGCCTGACCCCCCAACCTCGGAACGTAAAACATTTCTTCAGTGCTCTCAAAGCCACTGATGTCTGTGATTGCCAGGCTAGATTTGCCACCTGTGGAGTGGCCGCCACGAACGAGGACAATATGGTGTGAGCAGAAGGATGGCCCCTCACAGAGGCCATGGCCTCACCCCCAAACCTGTGAATGTGTTACCTTGCGTGGCCAAAGGGACTTTACAGAGCTGAAGAAGTTGAGGGTTTTGAGATGGAAAGCGTGTCCTGAGATAGCCAGGCAGGCCCGATTAATCTCATGAATCCTTATAAGCAGAGACCCTTTCCTGGATGTAGTCAGAGGAATATGTGACTATGGAAGAGAGGCCAGAGACGGGCGACATTGCTGGCTTGGAAGATGGAGTATGGAGGGTGAGGGGCCTAGGCAGGGAACGAGGGCAGCCTCTAGATCAGTGGCCCCCAGCTATTTTGGCACCAGGCACCCGTTCTTCCACGGTTGTGGGGAGGGGAGGAATAGGAGGTGGAGCTCAGACAGCTTCCCTGGCAGCCCGGATCCTAGCAGGTCAGGACCGGTCCACACCCCGGCGGTTCGGGGTCCCTGCTCTAGATGATGGCAAGTGCGAGGAGAGGAACCATCCTCCGGAGCCTCCAGAAAGGAGCGCAGTCCTGCCGGTACCTTTATGGGAGCCCCCTGAGACCCATGTCAGCGTCTGACCTCCAGATCAGTAAAATAATAAATCTGGGTTGTTTGAAGCCGATAAACCTGTGTTAATTTGTTACAGCAGACCTAGGTGACTAATACATTGAGTGACAGATTGAGGTACCTCGCCTGCCCCCAGGAGCCACCTACCCTGGTGATTCCCAGTGCCCCGACATTCTCGCTGTAGGAGGTGGTGCCATTCCCTGTCCCCCAGGCTCCTGCCAGCAGACAGCCGAGCCCCTCAATGCCGATGCCGCGGCTGATGGCGTGCTTCGGAGGGGGTGGGGCCCCCGCCAGCCGCGCACAGGCATAATAATCGCCTACTGACTCCACCATGGAGGAGATCACCCCAGCGATGATCCCAAAGACCCCAGCCAGGCTGATGGTGGGGAGGCCCCACTGTCCTGAAAAGGCAATGCAGATGGAATATTAACCCAGAGGATGGCTGAACCCCAAGTAATGTCTTTGCGAGAGGAGTCTCTGGAAGGCTTCAAGGACTGGGCAGCATGTCTTCAATCCCACAACTGTCCGGAGGATTTGGCACAGACTCCTGCCCTACCATTCCTCCCTCAGGGCGGGTCAGACACCTTGACCTTGAGGTCACTGTGAATGGAAAAAATCAGCAATGGAGTGTCTTCCCAGAAAGGCCTCGAAGCATTTGGAAGATGAGATTCTTACTCAGGGAGGCCCCAGCCCCGCAGTCCATAGTCCAGGGCAGCCCTCCCTGGAACCCGGTTATCTACACACCCTCTGCCAAGAGCTGCAGGGAAAGGAGGCAGAGAGCGGCCTAAGGGATGGTCTTGAACTTGTCTCCCCAGAAACATTTTCATTCAGTCCCAGGCCTCCCTTGTATGGGATCTGCTGAATCCAGAGGAGACCCGGCAGTCCGGCTAGGAGGTGGGGACCTCCCTGTCCCCTCCCCACTCCCAGGCTCATGGACGCTGAACAACACGGAGAGGGGAGGAGAAACATAGGGCAGCTCAGAGGTAGGGCTGAGAGTGGGAGCCTCTCGTCTAGCAGTAAAATAGTAAATATGGGTTGTTTGAAGCCACTCAGTTTGTGCTAATTCATCACAGCAGAAATAGGAGACTAAAAGGACTCACAGACATGGACGACAGTGTGGGGATTGTTTGGGGGGTGGGGGGTATAAGGGGACTAAATGGTAATGGAAAAAATACAATTAAAAAATTTTTTTAGAAAAAGGGAGAACTAGGAGACGAATACATCGAATGACAGATTTAGGCGCCCCACCTGTCCCAGGAGCCACCGTCAGCAGCCTTACCCAGCGCCCCGACATTCTCACTACCATTCCCTGGCCCCAAGGAGTCTTAGGACAACCCAGGCGCCTCCTTCTCCTTTGAGGGGTCTGACATGGACTCCCTAGGGCCTGCCCCTTATTATCAGACTCCTTGGAGGAACGCCCGCCTCCAGCCCCATTCAAGGCCCCATCCTACGCCCTGGGCCCCACAGGCAGTCCTGAGGGATGTGTCCCAGGCCAGAAGGGTCCCCGCCTTCTCATTACCTGGGTAAGGGAAGCGAAACCAAGGGGCCTGGCTCAAGACGCTGCCTTTGGTGTCGGTGCGGGCCAGGTACCCGTAGGCTGTGGGGGCCGAGGGGAGGGTGTCGGTCACTGTGAGCACGAAGCAGAGGAGCCACGAGATGCAGAGCGCCAGCAGCACCTGCCGGAGGAAGCCGCCTTCACCACCGGGCCCGCCCCAGCCCCAGCCCCTGCCCCTGCCAGCCCCTCCCGCAGGGCCCTTTCCGGGGACCATAGGAATCCAGTGTGTGGTGGGGAACTAGCCCATTAAAGAAACGTAGAAAATAAAGAATGGGGGGCCCTTGCGTCAAACAGAGGCAGAATGTCTGGTAAAGTGGACCCCATGACATAGTCTGTCTCCCTTTCTGCTGTTGACTGGTCACATGGCCTTGGATCAAATTCTCCGAGCCTCAGTTTCCTCATCTGTACAATGGAATTACGATCACCGCTCTGTAGGGTCTGGAGCAGGATTTCTTAGAGCAGGGCCCTCAGAAATATGATTTTTAACCCCTGGTGGCTAAACCCTGGAAATCTATATTTTTACCAACGTCCCCAAGTGATTCGTATGCACAATGAATTTTAGAACCACTGGCCTACAGGGGCGTTGAAGGATCGATGAGATCATTATGTGGAAGTATCTTCTTACAATGTGGAATAGAGTTTGCTGTTCAATTAAACCTGAAAACATACGTGTGGTCGACAGCTACACATACTTGGCAACATGGTACAAATGCAACAGAGAAGGCTTCGAAGAGAGAGATACCATCATCATCATGGGGCACTTGAATTACCCATGAGCCACTGAGAAAGAACCTGTTCTAAGCATCTTGGCTCCTAGTTTTAGATAATTAGCAGTGACCCTGGCTGCCTCCCCAGTATCTGGCTAGGAGGGTGGCCCAGGGAACGAGAGAAGGCTGTCCCACATGAGTGCCCAGGGCAGTGACCTAGGGCAGGGTTCTCTGCTCCTGGAAGAGAGGCAGGGGAGAAAGACCGGAGTGGCATTACCCCAATGGTGAGGGAACAGTCCTGCAGACCGCAGGTGGGTTAAGAAAGGTCACAGAGCCGAGGCCACGCAGAGGGGGGAGCATTTGATTTGGGGGTCATCTGGGAGTGCAGGAGGCTGCCTCTCGCTCTCTAGGTGAGTCATCTGAGAACAGAAGAGGGTGGGGAGTGCTTCTTACAGGAAAGACCTGAAACAGGTGAAACTTAGAGACGTGACACCCCTTCTGTCGTCCATAAATGGGCACGGGCACCGCGGTGTTTTTCAGGTACTGAGAAAACAGAGTGATGAGGAAGATGGTCCTGAAACAGAAGCAAACCACAGCTGACCTGGTGATGGGGGCCCATCCTGAGTGAGGGTGCAGGGTGCTGGGCGACCAAGGGGGCAGGGGCCCCGTCTAGGCCCTGCTCTGCAGGGCAGGCAGCATTCTGTCGTCTCTGAGAAGGAGGGCCGTTCCCTTTCTGAAGCTGCTGGTGGCTGAAGAGGAAAAGTGGGAAGGGGGGCTAACATTCCCTGGGGGCGGCAGCTGAATGGATGCAGCAGTTGGAGCCAAGGAAGCCGGGGCCTGAGGACGTCTTCTCTCCCAGGTCATTCTACAGGGACTTGTGGTCAGAACACATCGGGCAGAGTGAATGACAGTGTCCAGTGTCATCCTCAAGTCCCTTCAAAGCTCCATTTAAATGCTTACGGCCTCTTTTTCCAGGAAGCCCTCCTGATGCCCCCAGCTGGCTGTCACCACCCCCGCCCCTGAGCATGCGAGACATTCTAACTCTTGTCACTCTCTCCTGGTGTCTAAGTTTTCTCTCTGCAACACTGTAACATGCCTGAGTTCTGAGGTCATGGCTTTGCACCCTTCCCAGGTGCCAGAGGTTCACAAACATTTGCCCAGTGAGAACCTAGTAGGCAGGGGACTGGCTGTATCAATTTACTGTGAATCCTACACTAAGTAGCTTATGCTGCCTGTGGTTAACTCGTTCTCTATGCATACTCATGACATCATAAACAGTAGCAATAATAAATTATAAGTAGCCACTTCATGGCTTTTCAAAGCATCATAATGTTCATGTAAGTATCTGTAAACCTCAGAGTTGGCCAATATCCAGGGCTCTTATTATTCTTACTGGGTCACTTTCCACCAAAGAACTCCCTCCCCAGAGAGGACTTACAAGGAGGCGATCCCCCAGTGGGCCCCAGCATCATTGCCTGCAGAGTCGAAGAGAGGCAGGGCCACCAGGGAGATGGTCGGAGCAATGGTCAAGGGGCCAATGAAGCGCATGAGATAGCCAATGAGTCCCGAGAAGCCCACGAACATCTGGAAACAGGAGGCGACCATGATGGCTCCCTGCAACTGAAGAAAGGCCACGGCTCAGGCATCCCGAAGCTTGCAGCGGGATGGTGGCCATCCTCTCCCCCCATTTTCTACTTTTTCTGCTACCACCAATTCCTTCGAATAGAATCCTTGCTCAGTTTTGCCTCTCCATTACTTCTCATACCTCAGGGAGCAGTGGCATCCCCAGTGCTCCTATATTCACGTCCCTTTTATTTGGGGCTGGCATCGTGGTGCACGGGTGAGCTGCCAACCATCAGCCGTTTCAGGACTTGAGAGGTGTGTGGACAAACATAACTCAGTGAGACGTGGAGAATCTACCTTAAATGCCAATAGGCAGCTCAGTGAGTAAAACCAATCGATCGATCCATTAATAAAATGAGGTCGAAACTTGTAAGCCCCTTCTCGTTTATAGCACTGGTGTGAGACGCTGGACCAGCAGATGGAGCTAAAGCACCAGAGGTCGGACTCCGGGTTGGGGCTCACTGTGTGGAACTCTTGGAGGTGAGGGGGAAGAAATGATAGAGTCTGCGGTCTTAGACCCTGGCACAAGAAAAGCCTGCCCTGGGCCCCATGTTTCTGAGCAAGGGGTGGCAAGTTTTGTCTATAATACGTATGAGGTTTCTGTTACGTATTCTGTTTTTTAAACAACCTTTTAAAATGTAAAAACCATTCTTAGTTTGTGGGCAGTTAAAAAAAAACTGAAACCCACACACAGACCACAGGCTGGATTTGGCTCAAGAGCCATAGTTGCTGACTCCCACTTTAGAGGGCTCCATATCTCACAAATACCGACATAAACAGTAAATGTATTAAAGAAAACATGGGTATCGCTCAATGCAGGGACAGCGTGACTCAGATCCCTAAACATCCTCTCTCACCATGAATACTGTTCAAGCCCCAGGGGAATTACTGCCCATAACTCTTGCCCAGTGTCCTCAAAACACAAGTTATGCGCCTCTGAGAGTGGCAGAAGTTTGGGCCACTTTGGTGTCGGAAGCAGGCACTTCATTAGAGCCCAGGAAGGATGTGAGCAGTAGAAGTCATTAGGTAGGAGAAGAGACTAATTAACTTGCCAGACCTTTCTTCTTGGATAGCATGCAGGCAAGAGGTGCGTGCAAAAGGACTTACAGTCCTCAGCAGGCCCGAGTGGAGAGGGAAACCCTGCCCCTGGCATCTGTCAGAGCAGGGTGAGGAAATCCTGCTTCTTGTTCTTCTCTTAGTTTTAATTTGAATTTATCAAAGCCCACTATAGGCCTGCTGGGGGCAGCAAAAACAAACAACCACAACAAACGCACACGCACAAAACACAAAACAATCAGAGCCCTGCAAACCTCATGTGTTCTGTGACTCATTCTACTGAGGAGATGGTGAAACAAGGCTTCGCTGAAGAAGAACATCCTGATTTGGAAAAGGAGGCGCAACACAGAGCATTCTGAGATCGGGCAGTCAACCCGGCGAAAACGCAGCGCCCGCCAGCTTGACAAGTGCAATTCCCGGGGATGTCTTGGTCTGGAAACTATATGGAGCTGTTCTTCAAAGATCAGAAAGCCCTGTTAACTCAGGGTCCACCCTGAGATAAAAAAGGGAGCCCGAGGACTTGAGTAGATCATTGAAGTGCACCACATCTGGGTAATCAGAGCATAAGCACGTGTGAAAAAAAAAAAAAGGCTCTGGCTGAAATTCACCAGTTATGGCTGAGACCGACTCGCTGTGTCCTTACAAGTTCAAACTCTCCCTGAGGTATCAGGAGTGCCAGTGGTGGGGTCCGCACTGCACGAGGACTGACCTGTTCAAAGCCAGGTGCTTCAGCGCTTCATGGGGCCGTTGTGTGGGTGCGGCCTGGAGCAGCTACTCAATCGCCCTCCCTTTAAGAGGTCGTTACTCGCGAGTGTGCTAGCGGACCCTGTTTGGAATTAGACCACTAGCGAACGGCACTAATAACTCTAACCTCAGAGATCCTGTATCTTGAGTGACATCAGAAAGACACTCAAATAAAGAAGAAGGTGATCGACAACCTTTGCTGATTCAAGGGAAACAGTTATAGTCAAGAAAAGAAAAGGCGGTTACACGGGAGGGATTCACAGGATCCTCCCTTTCCTGGGCAGACAATGCGACACAAGATAATCGAACTCTAGCAACAGAGATCTGGGTCCCTCTGCGTGGGTCTTTGAATTCAGAAAGCTCTGGGTGGAACCTTGCTGAAGGTGCTGCTGAGAAAGCTTGAGTCTGGAAGAGCATAACATTTCAAAGGTAGGGCCTTGGGGGAAGAGGTAAGGCAAGTCTAAATCCAGCCAACGGACCGAGCTACGTGGGACGCGGCTGATGGGGCACACACGCATGCCCAGAATTATTGCTATGTAATCACATAGGCTCTTGGGCCGAGGCCGGCGGACTAGCAGTTTGACCTGGCAAGTGGATCACGGAAGGCACTATTGAAATTTCGCCTTTTGTGGGACAGGATTTACAACCAAATCTCAGATATTGGTGGCTCATGTTGATGCCCCTCAGTCTAAAAAGAGGAGGGAAGTGTCATTTTAAACGGAGTCACGAAGGCCCGTGAAATCACACCTTGGGCCACACGGCACGCACACCTAGGCTCACAAACAACATAACCTCCACATCCATCTGAAGTCACCGGTGTGGCCAAAGCGAGGGGCACGCGTGCCCTTGGTGGGAGAACGTGAGGGCACATGGCCCATCGCAGAGCCGGCAGGCCGTTATGCTGGGCATTTCACAGAGCACGGGAGGTCTGAGTATTTTTAAAACTGGTATCAGCGGTATTCCTGGTGTGGGCTTTGCCTATTCTGCAAGCGAAGCCCTGACCCAGATTAGTATTCTAGAAAGACTGGCAGCCCAGGCAGCCCACACTCAAGAGCATCAACTTACAAAGCTCCAGGATCACTTTTCAGAGCATGAACAGGGCAGGAGTGAGCCAAAAAACGCAATATCAAGTGATCTTTTCATATTTCGTATCATTTCCTAAAGGCAGTGAAATTATTGAAGAATTAGAATGTGTGCATGGAACCACAAAATGGGGGTGACGAGGGCACAAAGGGCTGGCTTTCCAGGGCAGGGCATGGCAAGGTCAAGCTAAACGTGAGGGATGCAAAAGTGAGTCACCTGTGGGGCCGTTTCTAAAGGACAGGTTGAGAAATGAGAAAGGTAAAGAAGCCCTCTTTTCCCAGGACTAGGGATTTACTTGTGTTCCCTGAGACAGGAAACATGGAAATCAATTTAATTGGACTTATTGGAATTCTGATGCTATTCATGGGCCAGAATGGAACGTCTGGTGTTTTCAGGATGCATCCTACCCAGTGGAGAGGATCCAGTGACAATGTACTTACTAAATCATTGGCAAATACCTTGGTGAAAGTCACACAGGGGGGCTTAACAGGGTTACTTTTGCCGCCCACTATCTGAAGGGTAGCAGAGGACTCCGAACCTCCTCTTCTAACAGGAGCAAGGGAATGGGCTAGGAAGGGACCTCGGCGGGGAAAATGGAAGATGGCACAGGAAGCACTGGAGCCACCTAAGGAATTACTTTACTAAATGATGCTGCTTTTGCCCTTTACATTTAAACTAAGTTGAGCCCTAGCTGGTGTGGTTCAGTGGGTTGGAGTGTCGTCCCATTAACCAAAAGGCCGTGGGTTCGATTCCTAGTCAGGGCACATGCCTGAGTTGCAGGTTTGGTCCCCTGGTCGGGGCGTATACAGGAGGCAGCTGATCCATGTTTCTCTCCCTCTCTCTCTCCCTCCCTTCCCCTCTCTCTAAACTCAATAAGCAGGTCCTCAGGTGAGGATTTAAAAAATAACAAAAATTTAAAAATAGAATAAGTCGAAAATAATAAAATGATTTCTCAGCAATATTTCTAGATACCTCTGCAGCCTGAGATGAAGGACAGCAGCGTCAGGGCTGATTCCACGAAACTGAAAGGCATCTAATAAAATTGGACCCAGGGTTACCGAATGCACAAGGAGGAGAGAACACTGTGAATGCAGCTGGCACATTAGGACACGTTTACCTAAGATTAAGATGGGTTATGGGCTAACCGAGCTCATAGGGGAAAAAAAGAAACAACTAAAGCAATACAGTCGAACACACAGCAGTAGTAGTATGCACTGCAATGTTTTGTTGATTCTATTCCTCCTCATTGGTCGAATACGGGTAAGAATAGGAATCCTACACCGCGTCTGCTCCTCTGACTTCCCTCCTCCTGTATGTTTCACGTACAGGGGGTGAGACCATTGTCGCAGCCACGAGGTTGTGCGGATGCTGGGCAGGGATCGGGGTGGGGGGCGGCGCTGCAGGATGGCCCCCAGCTGATCTAAGGCTTGCTAGCTTGGCTCCCAGGGTTATCTAGGGAACGGACTCGGCTCTGAGTTCAGGAATGTCCTTGGTCCAGTTCTAGTGAGCCCAGGGAGGCAGTGCTAAAGGCAATGAGTGGGGGCTATATTCAGGTCCGAACAAACTTTGTACTGGAACTGCATCATCGTGTGATGCTCGGGTAAGTCTGCCCTGCTCTGCAGCCCGTGGGCCCTGGCCTGGCTCCAGGCCTAGGTGTTTAAGGCCAGCTGGGAGGGAGGTGGTTGAGCTTCCTAGAGATCTCAGGTGACCAATATTCTCTCACATAGGGCCCTACCCACAAGCCACCCTTGCCCCTTTAACCCCCAGGGCAGGTGAGGGTGTTAAAGTCTACTATCCCTGAGGATGTGGCTGAACTCTCTGTCAAGAATCTGAGTGTGCTGATTTCCTCATCTATTGCTTAGAAACGCCAACCTGGCGCATGGCCCAACTTCAGAGTCAATGGGGGGGACCCCCCCAATGGAATTATCTTCTGGAGGGCGGGCCCCTTGGAGTACAAGGTTCCCCCGCTAGCCGCGTGTTCTAGGAGCCCATCTGTGTCAGTGCACCAGCTGGCGTGGTTGTGAGAGGCTGCGTTGGCTTCAGTGAAATTTTTTGAAGACTCTTTCAACACGTTTGCCCATTTCATGATGGGTGATTTACCAGCGCACCTGCCCACATCGTGCTGAGTGGTCAGCAGTTTTTGACCAAAAATGGCATGACCCCCAGGCCTCACCCTCCCTATTCACCAGATCGCTCCTCCAGCAACTTTCGTTTGTTTCTGCTATGGACAAATTCCTTAAAGGGAAATGTTTTGCCAACGTGGAAGAGGTGAAACAAGCAAACAAACAAAAAACCGGCAGGAACACCAAAATGCATCAAAATCGGCGAGTTCAAAAACTGTTCTGAGCGGTGGGAAAAAAAAATGTCTCGATAGGTGTACTGCATCCAATGGAGAGAACACTGAAGGTGACGGAAGTTTAAACATGTAAGAATAAATATACAATATTTTATAAATAAATTCTGGGCTATGTGGGGGTCCACCCTCGTACATTAAGGCCAACAGTTCCTTGTCCCTGGTGACACAACCGAATTAAGTAAGGGTCAGGTTTCACAGTAGGTTAGCACAGGGGCACAACGGACCAAAGTGGGCCGACTAAGCAGACAGCGCCCACTAGCGGATGGTACTGAGCCGGACAGGGTCCTGCACATTGGTCTTCCCCTTAATCGGAGCCCACGGTGGATACAGTCAACGTTGCGCTTGCACATCTATGAAAAACTTGTAGAAGAATGTCTGGGAAACTCTAAGAGCTTAGCTACTGCCAACTGCTCCAACCATCATCGCCATCGTCACCATCGTCATCTTCGCTGCGACGCGTCTCTTCATCTCTTTGCAGTCCTAGCACTTAGGGCTACACTTGGCATTAACAATGACATTTGATGACTTCATATAAAACCTCTCTGCCTCCTGGGACTGGCCAGGAAAATGCCTGCGCTCTTCCTCCTTGAAATATGTGAGTGTTCCCAAACGAGCCTAATTTCCCTCGTCATATTTTCCTGGCAACCCCAATCTGTCTCCTGCTCATCGCCAGGCTTGATTTTTGTCATTGCACTTGTAACTCCCTGAAATTCCCCTTTTTAATTTACTTACTGGAATATTTTTGTCTCTCCCTCCCATCCTGTCCTGCACATCTGCACACTGGTTTATCTTACTGCCCAGGATCCTGCCTCATGGTGTATTGAACAATGAATGTTCAACAAATGACCCAACACAGTAGCCCCCGTTGAGTATCCCTCCACTCCGCACACGCACGCACCCCGCCCCGCCCCCCGTCCCTGTACCTCTCGGACCCTCTTCTGCCATTCCTCAGTGAATTCAGGAGAGCTGGCGTTCACCTGGCTGGCGTTGAGTGTCCACCCAGGACACTTCCAGGTGGGAAGAGACAGCATGGCCAGGGAGGGTGCCAGAAAAGCAAACGTCCCTCCCTGGAGAATGGGCAGTCTGGAGGAGGGGAAGGATACAGTTACCCACACAGTCCTCCAGCACTGGTCCATCACTGCCCCCAACTAGGGGCCTTTTAATCCCAAGTCCTAGCTGGGTTTAGAGGCAGCACATGAAGCCTGCTGTCCTCAGTACACGAGGAGTTCCTGCCAAGCCTCAACTCAGACCCTCGAGTCCTGCCAAACTTTGGAACAGGCAGGAGACGGGGGCAGGTGTAAGACCAGCAGACCTAACCCCCACCTTGGAGAGGCAAACCCAGGAGCAGACAGGCAGGCCCCGGGAAATAATTTGGAGACAGCGTAGAGCTCAGCAAACACGCTTTGTGGGTGCCACGGTCTAGCCCACCCCAGAGGATCTTCCCCAGACCCCGGCACCAAAGCACGGCTCACGCAGGTGACGTCCTCCTGCCAACAGAAGAGGCACAGCTTAAATCTGGGTTGCCAGGTTGCCTGTATCTCCAGAAATGAACCTCAGTCCCAGGCCTCCACCTGTGGGCTCCTTTTTATCACATGGACAGAACAGGTGTGAGGTCAGTCAGCAGGGTGTTCTCTCCGCCCCAGCCCCCCAGCCCCCCACTAGCGTGTCACTCTGGCTTCCATGAGGACCTCTAGCTGTGCCTACCTGACCTGTCTTCCCCCTGAGGTGCACACAACCTGGTAAGTCCGCCTCCAACAATCCTCTCTTACTATCAAGGCAAACCTAGTCTGCCCACACTTGGACATTCGAATGTGGGGGTGGGGAGTGGACGGAGGGACCCCAGTATCTTGAATGCACTGGGTACTGTGGCTCACACCCAGTTGAGATGGGTTGTTTGTTTGTTTGTTTGTTTGTTTTAACAATACTGGAGGAGTGTTTTTGACCTCAGGATTTCCTGGACACATCTGAAAGAATTATTCTGGAGAATGAACGCATTTTATGAAATGAGGATATCAAGTTTATGAAAGAGTTTCACTAAGTGGCCCTTGCAGCCTGGGCGCGCATTAGAATCAGCGACGCCTGGTTCGGACACGGCAGTGGGTGGTTCAGGAGGGCACCCGGGTGCGGGAAATGCAGACACTCTGGGTGAGCCCGATGTGCCACCAGGGTTGAGAACGACTGATCTAATCCGTAAACCTAGACCCATAGTTCTCCAAAGGAGAGTGGCCTACGTTGTACACACAGGGCAGGAACATGTGGGTGGCCATAGGAGAATGTGTGAATAACTTTAATTTAAAAACTATGAATCTATGTCTTTTGACAGAACAGGGAAACATGGTGTACTTATTGCCGAATCCCTTTTGAGCTTTTAAAATAAACATATAAATCTCTGTATGTGGGTATAACCAAAGAGCACATAATAACAGAACTTTTTAATGTTTTTTGCTATAACTTCAGTCACTCAACACATGTTTGTCAAGGACCTGCCAGGTGGGGGGCATTAGGTGCTGTGGTATTGGGGACACCATGGTGAGTGAGACTAAACTCCCACTTATATTCTGATTACACATTTCTCTGTTAGCCCTTGTTCGAGCAAACAAGCCACTGGCAGTAAGTACCTTACTCTCAGGGATTGCCTTAAACACCTTACAGCTATGCTTACAAACTCTCTACCACGTCAGTGGCCACTGCTGCCTCAGCCGTTTCCATATTTCTGGGTTCCAACTTATTTTTCATTTCCGTCCTTCCAGCGCTGAGCCTGGTGCCACAGAAAGCCGGCCAACATCGGGTTTTATCATTTTACCTTTTTTAAAGTTTCTTACGCATGTAATGAAGCTCTAGTAAACGTGAATTTGCATTTCATTAGCTGTGAAACATGTGGGCTCATTCGTGGGCTTGTCTGTCTGTTTTCCCTTGTCTCTAGGCTGTCTACTGCTCACTAGATAGGGTTTGGATACGGTCAGCATGGAGCAGTTCTTATGATTATGAGGTTTATTTTCATTTTTAAAAAGGTTTTCTGTTATTATATGCTGAAATTTGTCCCCAGTTCAGACATCATTTAAGGGAGTATTTAAAAATTTTCAAGTAGATAAGCACTTTTCTAATTCTGTTCATGTTACAGTCATTTGAGATAATTTTATATATTTTGGATAATGCAATATATGGATTTTCTGCCTTTTTGTAATCGCTAAATACCTTTTATGTTCAAGACGAATTTCTCCATGTATTCATTTCAGTATTTTATCAGGTTTACCTTTAGGTTCACAAAATGTATCAATAAATTCTTCATTATGCTATACTCAGAACTTCCGATTCTATTTTCCAATCTTTTCTCTCCATCCCCACACATTTTGTTAGGCATCCCCATTTCCTTCTCATAACTTCTCATTAGTACCCTTAATAATATCAATTAAAGTTTAGATAGATAGGTAGATAATTAGATGATAGACAATTAGATGATAGATAGAAAGACAGACAGACGGATGTAATTTTTGCATTTCTGCCACTTTTCCATTTATGCACTTTCCTGGTAATCTGTGGGATTTGCACCTGAGAGACACACCAGCCCACACCCTGTACCTCTTTGTGTCTGTGCCAGGGGAGATTTAGAAGAAACCTGGGCTCACAGAGATGGTGTCAGAAGAAGGAAGAAGGGAGACAGAAAATAACCTGCCAAAGGTGTAGACACTAGTCTGCTAGTCCTTTCCAGAGAACAGGAGAACTCAAGCATCGTTATCCCCGGTCCCCCCACCCCACCCCGCGGAAGTGACTTGAGAAGGAAGTGTGCTAGAAGTGCGTTTGACTGAGGCAGAAACGCCACACTGGGAACGAGTGCTCGCCTCTGGGTGCTGTCCACAGGCAGCTGCCCTGGAAACAACGGGCCAATTCTGTGCCAGTCCACCCCTGCATGGCTTGATTCAGACAACTGATAAAGAATAAATGGACATTAATTTTCCCCATCAAGTCATTTTCTCGTGAGATAGGCCTGGCACAGATTAGGAAAAAAGCAGACTTACAGCGAGGCACCTTGCTCGCATGGCTCCGTCCAATGTCCAAGGAAGGGCCACTGTGCTCATGAGCCACACGCCTTTGTAAAATTTGCAAAAGGAAATGGTTGCAGCCAAATTGGCTACCACTATTTTCTCTTTCCACCGCCACTTCCCTAATTCTACACCTTGCACGTGATGGCACTTTCAGGATCTGGTTAAATGGAAGGCGAGTCAGGATAAATGTAGTTTGAATGTAGTGGGACATATTTATGTGGTTGGAGGCCACTAAACTACCCATGAATAGTTAACTTATTGCTAGCTATCTTGATGTAATCACAGTGCCAGCCCACTCTATGGTGTGACATGAAGGTGCAGGACCAGAGGTTGCATGATGGCCTAAATGCATCCTATAGCACCTGGCACTTGACGTATGTCATTGGTGGATGAGAAACAAGGTTTGCAATGCGTGAAGCCAGAAGCAAATTCGTGGAAAATTTGACAATATGCTAAATGGCCATGGAAGGTTTGATTCTCATTGATGTGCAGGGAAAATGGACGTTTTCTCCCATCAGGAATACCCTCAACAAGGAAGCAAGTCCGATTATAGATGCACCATGCATTTAAATTTTTTTCTGCTAGAAATCAAGTACAATAGAATTGATCCGCATTCCTGTGTCCGAAGAGCACAAGTCTATTGCGTGCTATGGTCAGTGTGGGATGTCAGGCTAACCCGCCCCAACTCTCAGCACTGACAAACAAATCTGGGCCAGACAACACTAGGGGAATAACTCAGTAATCTTTCCTTCTTGCTGTAAAATGAAGAGGTAATCAAAGAGTTTGCAATCAGAAAATGGGGGGGGGGGGTACTATTACAGTGAACTGTGGGGAAATTAAATCATGAAAGATATCAGGCTGTGCTTTGGCATCGGTGATATTCACTGCCTCTTTGAAAATTTTGTAATGTGCTGCGATTTTTCTTTTCATTCTA
The DNA here is from genome assembly GCA_004026545.1 of Mormoops blainvillei. Lineage (NCBI taxonomy): Eukaryota > Metazoa > Chordata > Mammalia > Chiroptera > Mormoopidae > Mormoops > Mormoops blainvillei. Next base: position 140,217 of record PVJD01003892.1, read on the forward strand.
AGCAAATATTCTGGCTTTTTGGTACATGATTTGGTCTTCATAGCTTTGTGTCCCTTTTCTTAATGAGGACACGCAAATCTGTACACTCTTCAGGCTGTCCTTGGACTAGACGCTAAAGCAGCGTTAAAGAACGAAGACACAGGACCAGCAGATTTGACTCAGAACGGCCCAGAGGACCCGCAGGCAGGCACTTCCTGGGAAGACGACACCTGATAACCGGATGGAGGCGCTGTGCGGGTTCTCGGGATTCAGGGGGCGCAGAGGGTGGAGGTGGAGAATGTGAAAAGACGTGTGGAAATTGGGGAATGGGCGGGGGAATGTGTCCAAAGACACATTTCCCAGGCTTCCTTCCCAATTCTGTCCAGGCCAGAGCAACAGGAGTCCATTCTACTCAGACTGAGTTGAGCAGCTGACGTATAAACACAAAGGACTTGATGGTTTAAAGAAAATGAATTACAGTCATTATACCAATTGACTCTCTCGATGCTACTGTGTGGGAGAGCAGGGCGCTTTTCATCATTTGCCTGATTTGACAGGCACCAGACCACAGATCTGGTTCCGTGAATATCTGTCTATTGCCTTGTTTACTCAGGACAGAATTCGTCTTCCCTGCTTCATCAGGAAAACTTCCTGAAGGGGAGTTGTCATGTTTGCTCCCCTGGTAGGTCCAGGGCTGGGCATTCGGCTTAAGCTGTGCCAGTCAGAGCTCTTCCCTGGAATTTTGCAATGTGAAGCCAGCCAGAGCCGTTCTTGCTTCACTTTAGGGCATCATGGCCAGCAGCCCTGTCCACAGAGCAGGGAGCCTGTCTGTGAGAACAGGCCCTGGCAAGGCGATGAAGAGACAGCCCTGCCCTCACACTAGGAAAGCGGTGCCCCTGCACTTCGCCCAGTGTCCTAGAGGGCTGCACTCCGACCTCCTCAGGGGACGTGTCTACAGGGCCAAGGAGACAGGCCCGCCTCAATCTCTGTGCCCTTCCTCTTTGAGTCCCAAGAATTCTCTGCCCAGCTGGCCCTGAGCCTCTTCCAGGTCCTGCCAGGGCCTCTTTCCCAGGTCTGTCCCGCTAAAGGCGGACCACAGGGCAGGTGTGCACACCCGAGGCCTGAAGGATGGCGGGGGGCAGCTGTTTGGGGAATCTGGTGTGGGGGGCAGGAGTGTGTGGATGGAGCTTAGAGGTGCAACTTGGCATGTCAACATTCGTGCACGCAAGATCGTTTGTGATCTGGGGCAAAGCTTGGGGTGAGAAGAGGAGGGGGAAGGCCACAGGCTAGGGGCTGTCACCCACCCACCGGATCCAAACTAGAACTCTGAAGAGTCGGAGAATTCTAAATTCAAACCTGGCCTCCCAGGCAAGGTGATCAGAACATGTTTTGTTTAAGAGTTTGCAAGCTTGGTTTATGACATGGAGCACGTGGGTCTCCATTTGTGCTCTTAGCCTGGGTCCTGCCAGTGTTAGGGGCATGTCTGAGTAGAGACAAGATGTGGAAAGAAAGCCCCAGTGGCATTTGAGTCCCTAGTTCAACATGTTCCTGATGTGTGATGCACCCTGCCTTTCGCTTGGCTTGATCTTCTAAGTTTATAAAGAACAAATTTTTGCCTAAGCTAATCTGGATCCATGTTATTTTAATCAAGGTTCCTAGTGAGCAAAGATAGTAAGTGGTGGAGCTGGGACTTGAACCCAGGCTCAGACTCCTAGCCCTGTGCCCCCTCTGTCGTGCCCCACCAGCTTCCTAACCACCTTTTCTAGCTACAGTCCAAGCACAGCTTGTTGAAAGATAAAAGTCAGAATCCGTGCGGAAACGTTGTACCTACCTGACTCCTAAAAGCACTTGCAGGAGAGTACAGATGCCGGAGACGAAGAAGATGGTGCTGATCAAGTAGCTCTGGGTGAGGGGGTCATGCTGCAGACACAGGTCCTTGGCCAGGATGAGCGGCACTGCCACGAGCCCCCCCAGGGCCGTGAGGAAGTGCTGTGGGCGGAGCAGAGCAAATAGATGGGCACGTGCATCCCGTGGCTGCCGCTCCAACTTCATTCCCAGTTCCACTGCCAGAGGCAAGAACTCCGCCTCTGGTCGCAGAGACGCCAGGCCATGAGTGACAGGTAGAGGCCCAGGCCAGCGGGGGGAACCAGGAAGGCCTGTCGGCAAGAAGCAGGGAGCCAGCCCGAGGGTGTGGGGTTGAAGGGCTGGGCTCTGCTGCCAGAAACTGATATCCTGGGTGAGACCCCAAGGCGGGAACACAGCACAGCGGGGCATAACAGGGACCAAGGAGGAAGCTTGAAGAACAAGAACAAAGAGGCTCATTATTAAAACACGGCACAAGATAAGGGCAAGACCATTGACCGGGAGGACTCGAACGCATTCTTCAGAATAGATGTGTGCTGAGTCACAGGACAGCCTTCGCAAATTTAAGATTAAAATCGTACCTCAAAGGAACTAGAAAAAGAACAAACGAAGCCCAAAGTTAGCAGAAAGGAAGAAAATAACACAAATCAGCGCGAAAGGAAAGAGACCAGAAAAGCAATAGAAAAGATCAACAAAACTGAGAGCTGTAGTTTTGAAAAGACAAAAACAAACAAAAAAAACCCTTAGCTAGATTAAGAAAAAAAAGAGACAAGATAAAAAAATAAAATCAGAAAGTAAAGAAGAGCCATTGCAACTTATACAAAGAGATACAAAGTACCATAAGACACAAATTGGGTATTCTAAAAGAAATGGTTAAATTCCTAAAACATACAATTAACTAAGACTGAACCATGAAGAAACAGAAAATCTACACAGACCAATACGTGAGACATTTGAATCGGTAATCAAAAACCTCCCAAGAAGAAAACTCAGGACCAGATGGTTTCACTGGTGAATTCTACCAAACATTTAAAGAAGAATGAACACCAATCTTTCTCAAACTCTTCCAAAAAATTGAAGGGGAAGGAACACTCCCAAACTCATTTTAGGAGGCCAACATATAACCCTGATACCAAAGCCAGATAAGGACACTGCAAGAAAAGTAAACCATAGGCCAATGTCCTTCATGAATATAGATGCAAAACATTCTCAGCAAAATACTAGCAAGTGGAATTGAATAATACATTCAAAGGATAATATTGAATCCTATGCGTTCAACATGAAAACAACTGTTGAAGATGGAGAAACTTCAAGGCAAGACCAACGACGAGGACAAACAGAAGATGCTTAACAAAGTGCAACAAAATCATCAACTGCCTTGATAAGAACCAGGCTGCAGAAAACAGAAGAATGTGAACATCAGCAGAAAGAGCTGGAACAAGTCCGCAGCCCCATCACCGCCAAGCCGTACCGGAGTGCAAGACGCGTGCTGGGAGCGAGGCCGAGGCTTCCCTGGGGTGGAGCCCCTCCACCTGGGGGCGCCTCCGCTGGGCCCCCACTGAGGAGGTCGGCTAATCCAGCCATGAGCAGAGATTTAGCTCAAGTTGTTCCACACGAAATCCTGAAGGACCCAAATGTGTAGCAAATTCCTTGGCAGTTTTGAAAGTTGAGCTGAGGTGGTATTAAATAACCTGGCATTTCTTGATACTTGAATATAGACTGTGTGCCCAGGAAAAGGAGATAGTGCACTTCAGAAGCGCTATAAAGTGGAACATGTGATGTCTTTAATAAAACTGTTTGAGACTGGCACCAAAAAAAAAAAAAAGATCATGTGCCATGACCAAGTGGGATTTATCCCTGGAATATTCGCAAGGATTGTCCAACATACACAAATCAATAAATATGATACACTACACTAGTAAAATAAAGGCTAAAAGTCCTATGATTATCTTAATAGATGCAGAAAAACATTTGACAAAAATTCAACATCCTCTCATGATAAAATAGCTACATTATCCATTTTATTGGCTCATAATATAGTAAAAATAGTGTGACATTTCCTTTTTTTTTATTTTGTAGAAAAGCAAAAAAAAGAAAAACCCTAAAACACAAAAATGTATACCCCATCCCCAATATTCCACGTGGAACAGCTTGTAAAATTAAAAGAAACTCATTTATGAGATTAGAAAGTTCATGTTGTAAAAAAATTACAAAATAAAAAGTGAAAGTTGAAAACTACTCTCATTTTCCTAGTTCCTCTTCCCAAGGTTAAATATCTTTGTTAGTTTCTTGTGAATCCTTCAAAACATACAAAATTATTACATATGCTTATTTCTATCATCTTTTTTGTTTGTTTTTAACACAGAAAAGATCACACTACTCACAGTTATTTACTCAGCTTTTTTCACTTACTATATCTTGGAGAATATTCCCTAACTTCAGGGTACATACATATTTCTGTTTTTAAAAGCTGCATTAAAAAAAAGTCTTTTGTTAATTTATTTAACTGGTTCCCTATGATGGATATTTTGGTTGATTCTAGGGTTTTGTTTGTTTGTTGTGTAATTTTGATTTTAGCATTTTCGATAATGCAATAAGAACATCTTTGTACTTATCTTAACAAGTCTTATCAACAAGTCCTCAGAGAAATTCTTAAGCACTGGGGACTGAGTTAAAGGGAGGAGGTCTGTCCAGAAAAAGTCCAGCCATTGTTAACAAGAATGGTTTGCACGACATTGATGTAACCTGGGAGCCTGGGAGAGTGGATGGGAATGCTCATGTGTGAACAGTGACGACTTCACTGTACTCGTCAGTGGGGGTGGTAGTCGCCATTGAGTGAGCATGTGTACTGTGTGAGTGTTGCATTCAAAATGACTGAGCGAGTAGAGCAGTGAATCTGCATCAGATTTTGCGTTAAGCTTGAACATTCCTCCATGGAAACTATTTGGGTGATTCAGAAGGCCGCAGCTATGGCCAGCTGGTGACTGGCAGTTCCATCATGACAATGCACCCGCTCATGCATCATGTCTCGTGCAGAGTTTTTTGGCAAAGCATCAAATCACCCCGGTGACTCAGCACCGCAACAGGTCACATTTGGTGCCCCGTGACTTCTGGCTTTTTCCAAAACTAAAATCACCTTTGAGAGGGAAGAGATTTCAGACCAACAATAAGTTTCAGGAAAATACGATGGGGCAGCTGATGGTGACTGCGAGAACTGTGTGAGGCCGAAGGTGCCTAATTTGAAGGGGACTGAGGCGTCATTGTTCTATGTACAATGTGTCTTGTATCTTGTATCTTCTTTAAGAAATGTCCCTATTTTTCATATTACATGGCTAGGTACCTTCTGGACAGACCTCGTATGTGTTTTTGTTTGTTTGTTTTAAAGATTTTATTTATTTATTTTTAGAGACAGGAGAAAGGAGGGAGAAAGAGAAGGAGGGGAACATCAATGTGTGGTTGCCTCTCATGTGCCCCCTACTGGGGACCTGGCCCGCAACCCAAGCGCATGCCCTGACTGGGAATCGAATCAGTGACCCTTTGGTTCAGAGGCCGGCACTCCATCCACTGAACCACACCAGTGAGGGCCTTGTATGTGTTTTACATGTTGATAGAAATCACCAAATTGTCATCTGGAAAGGTTGTACCAAATTACATTCCAACAAAAGTGTTTGAGAGTACATGTTTCCCCAAATTTCCCCGGCACTGAGTATCAAACTTTTTAGTTGCTGCCAAGCAAATAAATTAAAGTTAGAATCTTGAAAAAAAATGTCCCAGTCAGTGTCTTTAGTGTAACCTATCAGCCAAGCATGATGGAGAATCCCCCCTAATTCCATCCCTCACCCCCAAACTCCTGGACAGAGAGGGCGACCCAGGAAGCCTTGAGCTTCCCTGGAGGTAAGCTCTTATACGTGGAAGGCGAGACTAACCACAACTGAAATATAGATGTTGACCAACTTGACCTGGGTGCGCACTGATGTGGCTTTTGAGGCAAAGCCTCTTTGGGCCCAGTGCTTGCTGGGTGGCATTACCTGGATCCCCAAGAAGATGCAGAGATACCATGGTGGGGTGTCCAAAATACCATAGGCCAGGTGGCTGCTGCTGGGGCTCCCACGCTGGCCCTCCTTCCTCCTGCCCTGTCCAGCATCATGGAAGGTGAGCACGCCTTCGCACCTCTGCTTGGAACAAGAGAAGGACACATCTGGGCGTTTCAAAAGGAATCGAGTGGACTTCCTGATTTCAGCCATACAGACGGACGGCCTCTCAGAGGCAAGAGGCAAGGAGACAGGGATGACCACTGGCCAGCTTAGGATTTCTATCTCCTCTTGGAACTCAGGACCTCTTGGAATTCTCAAGAAGGTGATTGAGAAGGAAACACGGTTGTGGGGCGGGGGGACTATTGGTCCTGACCCTTCTTGTCTTTCTTCCTATTCAGAACCAATGACTCAAAGATTGTTTTCAGCACGATGACCTCTGAATATTCTGTCTAGATATTGACTTGGACCATCTGAAGGTTATGGAAACCACTTCTACATCTGCCTTAAAACAATGTCTGGGAAATCGACATTGCATGAGGTCCAAATTAAAAAATATATATATATCATGTGGATCTGGGAAAAAAATGTGTCTTCCTTGAGAACAGCTGGCTCATCCTGTCTGGTAAGAGTGTCTGACTTCTCTGAAGCTCATTGGCCATGGCTGCTGAAAGCACAGAGCCTGATCAAAGTGACTTTTCTGGAAAACCACCTCGTCTCACTTACACAGATAGATGGGGCAGGTGCATAGCCTGCCTTAAGATTCCTGTGTGTCCAAGAGGGGCCATTAGCACATGAAAGACCTACACAGAAACAACTGACACCCCAGAGGCATTGGAGAGCAGGGCTTCTCAGGTGGCCGTAGGGCACACCCCATCTCAGAGTCTGTCCCATTATGGGGAGCGCCTTTGTCCCTGGAGGAAGAAGGTTGTGTGTGTGACTCGTGCGGAAGGAGGAAACTTGAAAACCCCTTTTTGGAGGAAGAACAAATTCTTAATGAAGTGCCCCTGTTTCGTGAGGAGAAGCCACACCTTTTCTCATTGGAGGTAAGTTTACCAACTCAGCACGTGGGCTGGGATTTCACCGTAAGACTTGACCGAAGGAGGCAGCCTGGCGGCCTTGCCACTTGGTCGTGCTTTACAGTTCACAAGCAGCTTCCAGAGCACCCTCTTGTTCGATTCTCACCACCGTCTTATCAGCCCCTATTCACAGATGTGAAGACAGGGGCTCAGCGAGGCTTGCCCAAGGTCCCCTTGTGAATGGGAGAACGGCGCCCTCCTCTTTCGGTGTCAGGGGTTGTTGCCTGCAGCTTTGTCTCTTGTGCACACGGGGACAGCCCGCCGGCTCCCTGGAGCAGACAGGCAGGGCAGGAAATGACGGGTGCAGGGGCAGCAGCGGTGGGAAGCGGGGGGAGTTCTTGGGGCAAGATGGATCCCTTCCCCTTTGGGGCCGTCCATACCCCACACAGCCTTCCACCCCCGCCTCACCCCGCTAGGTTCGTTTCCTAGCACTCCCACTCACCTGGCCTAGCCAATGGGATTGCCCAGGTCTGTCCAATGTGGCCTCCGTTATCCTGCCTCAGTGCCTTTGCTCACCCTATGCTCCCAACTCATGCCCCTGCTGCCCAGAGCTCAATGTCTCCTCCTGCATCACCTCTCCCGATGTTCCGCCCCCGTGTGACTTTCCTCCCTCACACTCCCAGCACATCTTGTCTCCCTGTTACGTAATTAACCATTTTCTCCCTTGTATTAGAAAGATTTCTGGGTACCCCACCTTTCTCTAGCTAGGCCATAAGCTTTCAGGGTTGGGAAGCTATCTTCCTTCCCCGGGTTTACATCGCTAGAAGTTTCTACCAGAGCAACATGCACGTGAAAACCCAAACATCCCAGAAGAGCGACTTCTTAATCTGGGTGCTGAAGTTGAGGTTTTGAGGAAAATGAAGAGAAGATGGGATGCTAAAAAGGGGACGGATATATGCCCAGTCCCCTCCACTCTCCAACAGGCCTCAGGTAAGCCCAAAACGCGGAAACCATCACAGCCTTCAGAAAATGGAGACTTTGACTTATTTTCCAAGGTTTGTTTTGTGGTTTTTTTTGGCTTTCATGAAGCAGTAGCAGAAATTCCTCTCAGGAAAAGAGAGGAGAGTTCTCTCAGGTGTCCCCGTGGCCCCAACAATTTTCCAGAAGAGAGCCAGGGCCTCCTCCTTACCAGAGGCTGACCAGCAGTGACCAGTGTCTGGCAGACTGGTTTCAGGGGACAGCTCTAGAGCCCAGTCCAGATTCGTGGGTGGTACCTGTCCCAAAGACACCTGGGCCTGGCCTCATTAGGGCTGCGGCCCCGGCCTGGTGTGGAGGGAGGGTCTCTCCCCGCCTATGGCGGGGAGTGGCAAGAGCAGAGGGTCCCCACTCAGTCCCCCCTGTTATTTTCAAGTGGCCAAAATAGGTTGGAGAGGTGCGAGGGCCAGGGCCCGATGACCCGCTAGACAGGCCTCGGGCTGCTTCCCCAACTCCCCTTCTCTGGGCCTCAAGCTCCCCATTCATAAAACGGGCACAGACGAGCCTGCTTCATGAACTGTAAGAGGACAAAATAAAGTGCATAAAGTGCCTGGGGATTTTGGTAAATATCAGTTCCCTCTCTCTCTCTCTCTGCTTCCCTCTCTGCTTCCCTTTGCTTTGCTTCAGAAAGGGCTTCTGGTCAAAGAAACCGTAAGCCTGAGAAACCTGAAAGACAATCATTTGTATTCAACAGAGCCTAGCTTATGAGTAAACGTAAATCAGGGGATTTTCCACCTTTTCCTCATTCCTGCGTGATTCATTCAGAGATCAGCACCTAGGGAGGACTCTTTGCCCCGGCGATGGCAGGTCCAGAGCATGGCTGCCACGTTTGTCAGATAGTTTAAAATCTCACCTAGATCCGTAAGCCATCGCCCCTAGCATTAATAATGAATCAGGGCACTAGGATCCATGCTTAGACCCTGCACCAGGCCCCCTCCCTCCTTGCTGCCTGCCCGCCCCCACCCTTCCCTCTCTTATCAGCACTCACCAAGGGATCGGGGTGCTCGCAGCTGGCGATGGCAGAATTCATGGCCGCTTGGGGTCTTCTCCTTCGGGCGTCCTCTCAGGATAAAAAAGAAGTGAAGTCGCTCTAGTCGAGAAAGATCAACCTCTCAACACCTGCCAGAATAATAAGTGAAAGAGAAAGACAGGGATCGAGGGCTGGATCTGGGGAGGGTGAGGCCCCCAAGCCCCGCCCTGACAGCGGATGGACAACAGATCCCCCCTCCAGCCCTCTCCCTGCATGATTACTGCAGGAGGCCAAGGTGCATGACATTGCGGTGAGTGTTTTATAATTCGATAAGTGTGAGCGATGGCCGAGAAGTTAATGATCCTCCAGGACACAAGGAAGCATGTCTGGGTACAGCCCCAGGGTGTGTGGTAGTGAGACAGGATAACTGGCTGGGAAAATTCTTGGCAAGTGGCACAGGGAAACTGAGACAAATAGCTCAACACAGTGGCTGAGCAATTTATAGCCTGGTGTAGTTGGTCACCCGGGTCTGGCAGGGGCAAAACGGGGCGGGGACAGGAACCTCAGCCCCAGGTCACCTCTCCTCCCCTGGCCTTTCCTCCCTGGAGAGAACATCTAGGCCCCCATTATATGCCAACTTCAGGCCCCTGAAAGCAGCAAAGCCAGATGGTGGGCAACACCAAAACCAGCTGCAGTGATTAAAGACTCCCTGCCCTGGCACTGACCAATCAGAGGAGGCCATGCCCCTGGAAGGGCACACCTGGGGAACTGGTGACTATTCTGCTGAAACCCTCCTCTGAGACCTCCCCTAAGATTCCCGCCTGCAAGAGAGAGACAAAAGCCTCAAGACAAAGGAACTAGGGGTGCGTGCTCTATCTCCGGGGAGTAGCAGGCACCATTTTCTTTTTCCTTCTCCCCCCACCCCACTTCTTTCTTCACAGGCACGTGTCTCCCAAACTCTAAGGCAATGGGCGGCTGGCAGCGTGTTCCAGGCCATCCCCCTGAACTTGTCCCCAAGGCCCCCTTTTCTCTGACCTCCCACTGAGCTAAGGCAACCCGGCATGGGCTCTCCTGTTGCTTCTTCTATGCAAAACCCTTCCTGGTTTCACTGTTCCCAGCTTTAATAAATATCTCCTCATAGTCACCTGGACTCGTGTTGCAAACTCTTTCCTACACAAAGTCAGAAACCCACGCACTACAGCTGGCCCTCGGCAGACCCACTCAGGGCCAGGCCACATAATATGACGACCCAGATGGGACATTCCTTCTTGACCCTATACAGCCAAGCCAGCTCACCAGCAGTGGCTTGAACTGTCTCATTGTGGGTGGAATGGTGGGATTCCAAAGAGGAGCCCACCTGGGACTGCCTCACAGACCAGGACCGTGCTGGGCACTGCAGGGCCCATTGTGCCCCACTAGCTTCTCCGTTTGCACCAGGTGAGCTTGGGTGAATTCCTTCAGAATTCCAGACATCTCTGTTGTTGTAAGGTAAGAGGGCGAATTTATTTAATTTGTCTTTTTTTTAAATCATTGAGGTAGAGCTAGAGGTTAAGGTTTGAGAAGAAGCCAAGCTAAGACAGGACAGAAGGGAAAAAAAATGGATGGCTAATTTTTAACATTGGCTTTCAGTTGAAGTTGCTTTCTGGTGGTCTTAACAAAACCTTTTGCTGGGTAAATAAAAGTCTAAACTCGGTGGTTCAGCTTTGGGGATGAGGGGCACTTACTCAGTCTGGCTCAACTTGGACATTCTTAAGGAACTAAGGATCTTCGAAGGGGAGGCAGAGACACGTGAGAGGGCTTGATGGGCAGACACACAATTACTGAAAAGCCTTTACTTGCTGGTCAGTACTTACAAAAGTGGGAAAACTGAACTAGGAAGCGACCAACTTAACATGGCCAAAGTGTTCTCTCTTCTAATGCCTAAATTAATTTTTGCCTACAAAATTAGCAATGACAGCTCTAAAAACCAAATG